>BGPT01002131.1:47004-62935 GCA_003297045.1 Symbiodinium sp. clade C Y103 | reverse complement strand
GCAGTCAATTTAACAGCGGGGACCCAAAAACTATTTCCAAGATCCTTCAGGGCTCCTGATTGCGAGACCCACTCACCAGGGAAGATTGGACACTGGTGGCGAGTCCAATTAACAATACGGTTCCAAGTAAAACTTTGCTGTGAAAGCTTAAATTCAGTTTCAGCATAAAATGGATGGTTTATTTCATGGAAAATCCCAAACAAAAATGGATGATTTGGGGGTACCCCTATGACTTAGGAAACCTCCAAAGGGGGAACCCCTGGAGATGGGGATTGAACACGATTTTTGTTGAACATTCCAGAAAGAATTGATGGGATTTTTGCTGGTGTCACATCATCCACCTACCTTTTTTTCACTCTGGGGATTGAGAGTGTCTCATCCGAGACAGAGTTCGGGGCCATTGCTGAACTCCAGTACCTGTAGACCTGCATCTAACCACTTAGATGGGCCATGGGAAAAGGGGATTCCTGATAATGGTAACTGGGTTTAGTAACACCACAAGAAATCCAATGATGATCCATTTACTAAGTGACTAAGTAGCTAACAAACCATGGTCCATTCAACGAGGTCGGATTGCGGATTGCTTTGCAACTGAAGCTGGCGGGAGCGTTACTTGGGCAGACGAGAACGGAGAACGGTTTATTTGGATGGGGAAGAAGTCATCAACAAAAATAGAGATCATAGGGGGTAGAAACCCAACCACCATGGGGATATTCATGGGATGTAGCCAGCTGTATGATTTTTGTGTGTGTGTGTGGGGATACTGCAGATACCCATAAAGTGTTACTTTCTATGGGGAAGGTGATGACTAACCATAGAATCTTGGGGCACCCTGTTTTCAGACAAGCCCAAGTGACAAACAAAACTTCGGGGATTGGGAAAAGAAAGGCCATGGCATTTTTTCGACTAACCATCCCAGTTTGGGTGTACTACCCGCAGCAAAAGACGAGGATTTGACCAGGGCCTGGTTGGTTTGGTTTAAGGCCTGGTTCGACGTTTGGGTATTCCATGTATTCCAGCATCCTCGATTTGGGTACACCATAGATGTCCTTCTTCCACTGGTTGGTTTATTCATGGTTACTCATGGTTCCTAATCATTGTTTTTGAATTTTCAATGGCATTTCATGGTTGCCATTGGTTTCTAGTGGTGACTCCTGGTTGCTAATGGTGTGATAAATCCAATGCCATAGTCCACCATCCCCTTGGGGTTTATGGCAGAGTGGCCCGGTTCTTTGGGAGGATTGGTTTTCCGGTGGCATTGGGTGAATACCACCACAGCTGAAATCCAAATTTACCATCCGGTAATCAAACGTGGCAATTGGAAATCCCCTATAAATGGAGGTTTTAATGGGAAAATCCCCTTTAAATGGTGATTTCCCATAGTTATGTAACAGTTTACCAGAGGGTACCCATACAAAAAATGGGCTTGCCCTCCTAGGAGATGAATTGCTGGATTCCTTCCAGTGACAGTGTCGTGGATGTCTCCAAAAATTCTATGAACATACGTCGATTTCAGCGATTTCACCTGAGGTTACCCTCTGGTGAACTAACATAACTATAGGAAATCATTCTTTTTCATGGGAACATCCACTATTTCTATGGCTATTTTCAATAGCAAACTGTTAGTTTACCAGAGGGTACATCCCAACACGGGGATCTTAAGAAACCAAACGATGGGGATCCCCACTAACTGACCTGCGACGAAAATCGATGCCGCCCTGGCGTCGGCTGGCTCCGATGGAGATTTCGTGGGGGACGTTGTTGATGTAGCTGATTTTCGGCCATGGAATCGCTAGTTTGGTGAACATCACTACAATGTGGGGCCACCCAGTTATGTTTGTCTGTTTATAAACCCCTATGAACTATAGTTATAAAAGTATCATAGACCATAGTTATTGGAGTTATAAACCAACTTAGCTATCTTGGGGACCCCACATTGTAGCTTGACTGCTCTATGAACATGCTAGATCTGCTAGATATAACGAACTAGCTACATAGGTGAAGCAAAAGCAACACACAAAAAGAACGTTGTGGAGCACGACCTGGTAGAGATGATGGCCTAGCCACAAAATGATCAGGACAACTGGTGGGTGCTTTGGTGTGTCTGAAAATAGGGTATATCCCCAAAACTGGCTATTTTGGAGGGAAGATCATGATGAACTGTTGGGTTTTAGGTGTTGTCTCGTTTTTCCCCTTTCAGACAAACCCAATGTGTGTTTTTCTTTTTTAATGATTTTGCAAAATTTTGAAAAACAAATGGAGTGATAATGCCTTCTATGACCGATATATATATATATATATAATATTTTTTCTTAGGTGGGAAAGATCGCCTCCCATTGCGGATATTGATGGTGGCTTCATCCGTCATTGTTCCAAGGTCCGTGACTGTCCTAGAAAAGCGCTGCGAGCCGGGCAAGCTCAGCCGGGATGCGGGCAGAGGACTGTCGCAATGGCGACCATTTCCCCAGACTTTGGTGTCTTTGGAACGACTTCATAGAGATCACTTAAGGAGAAGAAAAGCGTCCCCACAATGCGAAATTGAGGTATCCAAAACATGTTTTTACTCACTAATTCTAGAATATTTTCATGGGGAAAATGGTGACACCCTTTCAAAATGGGTGGTGCCTCATTTTCAGACAACCACATGTACGTGTTCAACCACATTATTTGAAGCAATGCATGATGCCTTCTGAGAATACAAGAATCAAAAAGACAATCGATTCAACCCTAGTTATAAATTGTTATCAAACCATTCATAGGGGGTTTGTGCAGGTGTGTTCATTATACTTTATACCCTAGGTGTGGTGCTTTGGTTTGTGCGTCGTCTGACCATTTCGCGTAAGAAATCGAACCGAAATCCACAGCAAGACCTTCCCGAACTCGTTCCAGTTTTGAGGTTTGTAAGGATCAATCGACTCCATCTGTGGGACTGGGTGAAGCAGGCCCGGTGTACTGCAAGGTCTGAAAAATCCCAGTGGGATGCAGGAGAAACCAAAAAGTTGGTGACCTGGGTCAAACATGGAAGCCGAGTTGGTAACCTCTTGACCATCCCCAACATCTGAGGATTCGGGTAGCCCCCAACAAGCTGAGCCCCGGCAGCTTGCCACGCAGCTTGCCCCTGTTTTTTCCCTGTGATGGTTCTACAAGAAAAATACAGCTTCGCAATGCGAACCTGGAAAAACCAGAACCTCAAAAAAAGCAACAACTTCAAATATATTACATAGTATACCAATGTATACCATATGTTTTTCTCAACATTGCGACAGAATGACTGGGTCGTTTCAGCCCTTTCTCTTCCATTTTCATCCATTTCAGTTGCATGTGACCATGTTCATCCCATATTCAAGCCAACAAAACAGGGATGTTTTCGTTTTTCAACTTCAAGTTGCATTTCATAAATTTTCGCCACTAGCCATGCGGCTTAATGAGATTTGAAAGTGAACTGGGACGCGTGACGGCGCTTCAGGGGGCCGTTCATGGAGTAGGCCCATCTGCTGGGCGGCCGGCCGGCACCTTGAATCCCCCAGCTAGAGCCAAAAGGCTGAGCTCCCGGGTCTGGGTGCTGGGCCAGCCCCCGCCACGTGGATCCAGGCGGACTCGGAATGTCCGCGGCGGCTGAGGGAGCGACTGATGTTTCTCAGAGTTCTGTTCCGATTTCTCATGTTTCCCTGCCTCCACCGGCACCGGCTGCGGCGACTCCACCGCATCCGACGGAGCCAGCGGAGGCCACATCTTCACATTCGAGTGGGAGCCAGTACGTCCGGAAGGTGCATACCTCTGTGGGTGTCTTCGCAGATTCAGATTCCGGAGATATGGACGACGAAAATGCGGAGGCCGCTGGGGATGCTCGGGCCGTACTGGCCAGGGAGCACACGGAAGGCAGGTGCAATCCATGCATCTTCAATGCAACCAAAACCGGTTGTCGATTTGGAGAGCTCTGCAGATTTTGTCATGAAGTCCATCCCAACAGAAGCCCGGCAAGACGGATTATTATGATTGTTTGGATATGTTTGGATCAAGGATTCTGAACATGTTCTTTTTTTTTGAATGGGATGAACATCGATTCACCTGCTTTGGTGCGCAGCTGGGTAAATGTACATCCATACCATTACCCAAGTGGTCAATAAATTGACACGTAGGCTACGTATGACGCATGAAGTCCCGAAGTCCCGTAGGCTACGCGTAGGGAGCTCCCTGGGTGAAGCACAACGTGCGGCACATTTTTCGCGCGGTGTTCGTTTTTCGGGATGTTAACTCGACTTGAAAGCGTATCGCAAATTTCCAACTTCGAATACGTGGCGGGCTGGCACATCAAAGATGATTTCAGCGCCATAGTGAGCAAAATAGCCAATAAGCAGTTGCACTTTATTGACAAGTCTTCCATAAGATGGTCTACAGTAGTTTCCAACGATATCAAACGACCTCGGATTTATCGCCCTTGGTGAAGCGGGACGAACGGAGGATGAAACCCGGGATGAATGGCAGACAGACTGATTGGTTGGTAGAATTGTTGGGTGATGTTGATTTGTGAGAACATGAATTGATCAATGTTGATCCAGGACGTATCATGTTAATCCCGTTTTTTGTCCTAACTATGTTGGTAAAAGCAACACATCGTGGCACTTAAAGTTGGTACCACCCTCTTTCGCTTGGCCAGCAATAGAAACTGAGTATCTTGACCCTCCACTTGTAGCCATAAGAATTACCGTTTCGCCCTCATATGTTTCATATTTTCACCGTAGCTTTTAGAAGTATAACTTTGCGGAGGGGACATTGGTGCATATTTTTCCTTCAAGACCTCCATGTCCACTCGCCCCATCATCATCATCATCATCATCATCATCATCATCATCATCAACAATCATCAACGATCATCAACAACATGTCATCCTGTGGCATCTGTATTTTCACACGTTTCCTCATATTTCATCACTGATCTTTCTTTTTATCCTCCAGAAAGAATTGTTTTCAGTGGTTCAGTGATAAGAAAGATCATTGTCGTTATCAATCCTTCAATGATGATCTTTCAGGATATCAATGATCATATCATGATCAACCAACTTGTAATATCAGGATATCATAAAATCGCCATAAATCGCCTATCAATTCTGCCAACCTCAGGAAACCTCGCCGGGAACCGGCGGCCGCAGAGAAGGGAACGGCAAGCGACGCGCGAGAAGGTCCTGCAGATGTTCAAGGATTTCCAAGCCGAGCTGCAAGAGGAGCGGAGCTGTGGGTTCTCCATCGGTGCTTGGATTCGTGGATTTTCACCGGAAACTGGCGGGATTTTCCTATGAAATTGATCAGGGTTTCCGGCCAACATTTTCCCGTGAACCAATCCAATGACCATCCGGGAACGGATCCGTTTTTTGATGAAGGATTTGTAACTGGTTGATGGTGATGATTTAAAGCAAGACAAAAAAAATATGGGATTGAGAAAAATGGTTGATATAGAGAAAAGTATAGTTGGCTAAGTTGGTCTATATATATATATACATATCTCCAACAACTGTTAGGGTCATGATACATGTATATATATATATATATACCAGCTAAGTCAAGATCGTTGGAATTCCTACAACTCTCCTGAAATCGCAAATTTTTTCTAAATTCTTGCAACTCTCCGGTTGTTCCCGGGAATTCCTACAACTGTAGTAAATTCTTACAACTCTCCGCCTTTTGGCCCCTTTTCCCTTTTTNTTTTTCTAAATTCTTGCAACTCTCCGGTTGTTCCCGGGAATTCCTACAACTGTAGTAAATTCTTACAACTCTCCGCCTTTTGGCCCCTTTTCCCTTTTTTATCATTTTTTCACCTTTCATCATCGTCCAAGAGCCGACGTCTCAATGACGTCATGTAAAGGTCATAGGCACGATGAACCGTCATTTTGGGTGAAACTCTTCTACTATATCTGCTAATGACACCGACAAAAGATTCGTCGATTTGACAAGCATCGACGAGGGGGTTCTCACACCACTCGTGAGTTGCGCTCCATTGTTTTAAAAATTTAAAGGTGTGATATAACATATGTGGTTTGGCGTGGAGCGGAAATCTAGGTTCACTGGCAGCCACAGAGATCTCAGCGCATCGATGCTGAGCACGAAGTGTCGTCAAACCCCAGTCACCGACTTGAGAAGCTTCAGAAGAATGAAGCCACGCCCCACACTTGTACATCATACTCATCAAAGAGTTCATGCTTCGCCTCATATGCTATCCCTTGGTTTCAAAAAAAATATCTTGGCAGGTATTTTGTTTCTTTGTGAAATCAAAACCCCAAAGGAAAACAATAATACTTTGGGCCTGCAAGTGTCGTTGCAAGTGCAATGAGGGGCACCCGCCTGTCAACTTGCCCCAGTTCAGAAATGATTTCGTCAGTGAGTACCACTTCCATCCATTCCTGATACTTTGGATCAGGCCGTACTAAAAACACTTATCTTTCAGGAAGTGAGTTGCGAATCCTTATTGACATATGGTTTTAATTTTTAAGATTAGACTCAGAGAGGTTCAGCTGTCAGGGAAACTCAGTCAGTTTTTAGGTGGCATAAGGTTAAGGAGTTTGTTTAAACATATTTAAATTAATTCTTTGAGCTGTGAGGGTGTGAGCTATCATAAGATTTAACATCTAATTTAGATAGAGAAAACAACAAGGGATTTGGGCTGTAAAGATTTGATTTCACACGAATTAATGTTAATTCCCGAGGTTTAAGTTTCAGTCTTGGCTGTGATGAACTATATTCTTTAAACTAAGACTACAACTAAGTTCCAAGCAAATCAAGTAGCCATAGACAAGTTTCCATCAACAAGGTTGTCGTCGATCCCTTTTGCCAAGTTCCTTCAGGCCATTCCAGTGCAGAGTTGAAGCCCAACTTGTCTCTGGTGATTTTCTGCAGGTATGGGCGCTCCTTAGGTGTTGCCAACTTTTGTCTGGGGTTATTGAATTTGAACAGCCCAAAGACAAAATTTTGACTTTTAATATACCACAGTAAGTATCATTCCTCGTCCGGCAAAATGCCAGCCATTGGGATGTCATACTCATGAATCGACTTTCGACAGAACCTCCAGGAAAAAGAGCAGGAAATTGTTGCAGCACGACCAAGGATGATGACACAAAGTACCTTCCAGCCCCCAAATGCCAGTTGTGGAACACATCTGGTCGAAGAATCCATGGTCTGAAATGTGGTTCAGCAGGAAACGCTGAAATCCAAGGCGAGATGGACTCCCAAGGGGACAGTGCCTCATTTTGGAAAACACTTGACAAGTTAAAAAATAAAACCCCCTTCCATACTATCAAAAAAACCAATTAATTAAACCAAGCAACTGCTGCGCTATACATAGTTTTCTCGAAGCAAGGATTGGGGCTGACATCCGTAAATGACACTCCATCGTACCCAGCGAGGCAAAGGTGACACACTCCTTCAGATTGCATCATGGATTCACCTCTTTTGGGAGCCCTCCTGAAATGTCTATGGAGGTGGCCGCACTCGATCAGAAATGGCCAATCTCCTTTAATTCCTGTCACCACCAATCTCAAAGTCATAGGATCATCTTTTGAACCCACTTCTACACCTTCCGTCATTGCAAGAAGCAAGTCGCTAGACACCAGTGCCATTCCATCATCAAGAGCTTCCGGGTGGTCAGCATAAGTTTCACGAAGTGCGGCAAAAGCAAGCCATCGGCAAAGTTCCTGGGTCTACAAGGCATTATCGAAGTAAATAATGAAATCTAATTTATTCAGACTATTTTCAGGAAATGTCTGAAACTTAGATCTAAGTTAGTCAAGACACTGGAGACCCAAGCCTGCAGGATTTATTCCACAATGCCCCAAAAAGCAATTGATACCACATCATGGTTTCCCTATCATACAAAACACCTGAAAATTTTCAAGAAAATTCAAGTGACATATTCAAGCGCTGACTTTCCCTTTGCTTCGCAGCAGGCTCCAAAATCGACTTGCTAGTCCCACGGCCAAGCACAGGGCTCCAACTGAGCAGCATGATCGGAGACTTGCGCTTGCCTGGGTTGGGTTGACTCCCAAGTCTCTGCTTAGAATGCCCATTGTAAGAAGAAAACATACTGTAAGTATTGCAGCTAAAAATCTTCTTCCCTCGTCACCATGCAATTTAATCGGCAGTGCTCTTGCCAGTTGGCTGTCCGAAAGAATTTGAAAGATTTCGTGTTGAGGATATAGTGCACGAAACCGTGCCCAGTAAGTCTGCAACGTTCCCTCAGAGGTTCGCATGTCCTTCTCTGGGAGGATAGCATCTAGACGGTTCCATGTCTTCAGCACTTTCACCAAATCGCTCGGCTTCAGCCATGGATAACCTTCAGGATTTTGAGCTTACAGCATTTTTTTGGGAATTTGGGTTTTCATGTTTTTCCCAAACTCAAATCTTTGCCGAGAAACGGTCGTTTTGACCAACTCTACCCATACTCATCGGAATTGGTGCCCTAAGACACGCGTCGTCAAGAGCTTTGAAGCATTCCCTTGCCTGAAACAAGTATCGCACACGGGCAAAAAACATATCCAACAATTTCAGGGTTGCATACTATAATTTAAATAAAACAATGTTTCAAAACAATATTTAACATGCTTCAAGTGCCGCATTCAAGGATCCTTTGGCCAGTCGCTGCAACACTGGATCGTTTCGTTCAATGCCCATTCGTTTATCATCTTCCAATATAGCTTGGGCATGCTCCGCAAGCTGAATAGCTGGTGCCTCAGCAAGACCAGGCTAGGCTACACGTAACATTTTTTTAAATCAAGGTTTACTTAAACGCACTTGTATGCGCTTAACCATGTTGTTATCAGTTTGCAAGCCTTTATTCGCTTTGTTAATGTTGCATTTATGTTTTTTTCTCCACCTCAACAAAGTGAGTCAAAGTGCAATGACTTTTTGGAAGTCTAGCTTAACACTTCCACTTTATTGCTGAAATTTACATTATTTAATTTTTAGTCTGTAACAGCCGCCAAAGTAAAAGCTCCCTGACCGTATTTATCTTCAGATGCATCTGCATCAACTTAATTGAAACAATAACTAAGCCTAATACTTGGGGAGCTGATAGTTTTACTTTTCATCAGCATGTTCTATCATTTTAACTTAATTTACCGATTACAGCTCGATAAGTTTAAATTTGAGCTGTTTCAGTTCGATAAGATTTAAATAATCTTAAATTAATTTGTAAGCTTCAAGATTATTAAAATTTAATCTAAGCTTAACGGATGCAGCTGCAGACAAGGTTCTCCTCTTGCAAGGCTGTTTGCAAGGCTTGTAGCGGTGCTGCTGGCACGACGAAGCCGAGAGCGCTTTGCAAAGTCACCTGGCTGCCATGGAGCGCTCTCCAAGATGTTCTTAAACTTCTCAAATAGGGCATTGTGCTATTCCCAAAGACAAGTTAATGTTGAAATAATTATCACCAGCCATGCAATCACTGGGACGCGTGTATTTTTTTCACAGCTCACGGGACCCAGGCATTGAATAACGCATCTGAAGATCCTCGAAAGAATGCACACTCCCGCATTGAGTTTTGCAGGTTGGTGCGTTGAACCCCTATTTGAACCCCATGATTTCATGGAGTCAAGCCTCAAAGAATTTCAAAGACACTTGTCCCAGAAAATAGAATCTAAAGTCTAAAGCAAATTTAAGTTGGTGGTTTGGATTGAAAGACTAAGACAGTGTTTGGGATTATGTCCTTGGCCAGGTTTGAGGCCTCCTAAACCCCATGACAAGGGTAGCACACGCCCACTGTTTCAAGCAGGTAGGTGCCATGAAGCGTCATGAAACATCCTGATACGGCAAATCAGGCAGCAGCTTTTGCCTTTGCCTTCCCTTTGGCCTTTCGGCGAGGAGGCTGGCCGGTGCCATCATCACCATTCTCACCACCATCATCATTATTGTTCGCCTCTGGACGTTTTCGTTTCTTGCACTCAGTCTGAAGGAGTCGAAAGGTGTGCTCAGAGGCCATGATTTGCACACACCTCAGAAAATACTATCACATGAATGCAAACCTTGCATAATTAAGCGAAGATCAGCCATTGGAGGGAAAAAAAAGTGTTTTAAATTAATCTTGCATTGCCCAGGTACGGTTGGCGAGCCGCATCTTTGGCAACATTGACTTCCTTCATCATCCTGGAAAACAGTTGAGGGATGTGCGGTCTATCGGTCAGGGTGAAATGTATTTAGATTTATTAACTGAATATAAGATTGGTTGATCTTATGCGGAATTAAAATTGTTAAATCTTAAAACTAAAATGGCTGCTCAAATTAATTAACTGATCTTAAGTCTTAAGTGAATTGCGAAAGTTAAATAAGTTTAAGTGAAGTAATTAACATAATAAAGCCAAGGAGCTGGTCGACCGGGATCTCGTTGCAATCCAAACGGTGCTGGGCTTCCGCCAATTTCAGGAAAGCACCCTCGAACTTGGCAAGCACAGCCTTCATGTCGTCGCAGAACCTGAAGCGGTTAGTGTATGCGATATGTTAAGTGCTCTCAGCTTTGCAGAAATCTGCGGGGCTTGAATTGCAATCGCTAATCGTAAGGTAATTTTCGTTAGTATGGCCATGTTCTTTTACTCTAATATTATGAGCTATGAGTGAAGTCAAAACATGTGCATGGGTCATGCACTTTAATCTATATATGTGCTGCAAAGTAACTTCTTGCAGCGTTCACTTGCATTCTCATCAATGGCCGCTAGCCATGCAACTACTTGAGATGCCTTCTGATGGACGGAATCAGTGAACTGCTTGAGGTTCTCTTTGGCTTCGGCTGTGCTGTTGACTTGGATCGCTCCATGCTTCCCTTCTTCACCAGGCGTAACGCCACAATCAGCGGCAGTCAGCGACAACTGTGGCATTGGCTTGTCGGGCATCTCCTGATCTAGAGGGTTGATTCACAGCAGTTGACGGATGTTTCATCCAAAAAACAAATTTAAAAATATGTGCAACATTGCAATTTTCCTGTTGGGTGCCCAAACAAACAAAAAACACGCAAAAAGGAACCCCCCCTCCCCCCCCCGGCTTTTTGACACTTTTCCTGAAGAATGCCTTTTGTGGGAGTCCCAAGCCGAAAGGAAAATTGCTAGTGCAACATTTCTGTCGCATGTGCTGTCCTTGGGATCCTTTTGCTCTGTGGAGAGCCATCTGTCCAATTCAGCCCGCTTCACTTTGACAGTGTCGGCAGTCTGCACGAAATACTCGGTCTGCGAATCATCGTACTTGAAGCGCCTTCGTGTCCAAATCACCGAGCTTGTAATTGGATTGGATGACAGTAAATCTACCGGAACATGTTTCAAACTAATTTATCATTTTTTGGTGACCCTCTCCTTGTCAATATGCTTGGAAAGCGCAAGCAGTAGCTCTTCACCTTCGAAATCAAAGTCCTCAGCATTTGCCAGATGGAAAATCCAGGCAATTTAAATGAATAACTAAAGTTCGTGCTTGATGTAAAGGATTAACTTAAATTAAATCATAATTGAAATTGAATCAAATTAATTATGCATAAAAAGTTTAAAAATCCACAAGGTGCAGCCAAGGGGCGCGGAATAGGACAAATCCTTAGACATGCGCTCTTCTGTGTACCAACCACCCTCGACTTCTTCTTCCTTCAAGCGCTGCTGTTCTTTGATAAAAAGAACTTGCTTCTGAAATTCAGCCTGCAGGGATAGAAACCATAAAGAATTTGGATTTTTAGTTCAACATCTAGAGCAGGGACTGAGGCTTTATTTCCATCCAAAAAGTTATCATAGTTTAAACTACATGCTTTACCATGCTTCCTAATTAAAGAAAGAAAAGGTTTTCGTCTGCAAAGAGGTGATTTGATAACACCTGGCCCGCACTTGGGTCCGAACACGGTGCGAACTGTCAAACCCACATAGCTTCATGCTCCTTACAAGGGCCAGAAGAAGTTCCTCTCGGTTGCCGCCTGTCCACTGCTCATGGATCTGGGGATCCACATTCAGTTTGCCAGCAGGCGTTTTTTGGCAAATCCTCTTCAGCCTCATATAAAGGGCGTGAGGCGACAATTCCTGCAGATGTTTTGCTAAAAAGCCTGAAAAAGCCCAAGGGTAAATGAGACAAAAATGATATGGGAATTGATTCAAAAAAATACACCATGGACCAGTCCTCATGGCTCAAGTCAACCTCCTCAGCAAGATCTTCTTCTCCAGCTTTCAGACCTTCTGGGGCTTTTGGAGTTGTGGCCACATCACCATTTGACGAAGCAGCCACAGAAGGAGCCGTAGCCTTTGGTGGGCAGGGCTTTGGCGTCACTGTAGCCACAGGAGGTGGAGCGACGGCAGAAGGTGGAGGAACTTTTGGCAGTGCACTTACAGGAGGAGGCGATGGGCTTGGGCACAAAGATTCTGAAGATGGTGCTTTGCTGGGAGGGCTGCTTGCCGGGGTGAAGCATCTCTTGGGCGTAGGAGTCGTGAAGGCATCCTGCTTAGTAGCCTTGGCAGTCTCAATTTTTTCCAGACGAGCAAGTAACTCGTTGTACTTTTCCTTCCATGCCACCGCTTCAGCATCAGCAGCCTTGCTGGGCGCAACCGCGCTGGCCACAACTCCAGGATCAGCTGCAGTGCCAGTAGGAGCATCATGACAGTCATCCAGGCGAAGTGTGGGCGCATGCCTCAAATCGGCCTTGTCAACTTCTTCAGACTCAGACTCATCTGAATCAATGACTTCCATCACTCCAGCTTTTGCCTGCGTGGGATATTATAACCTAAAACGATCTTAAACTACACAGGCTGAAATTCAGTGATTCAAAATTTATCCAGATATAATAATGCAAGATTTGATTGCTTGAAAAATAACAAGTTTACTGAGGGTTTACAGATCGATTTGATTTTAAACATTATTTAATCTTTAAGTATTTTAAGCTGCGACCCTGCCTGATGCACCGGGTCAAGAGGTGGCTCCACCTTGGCTGCCAAGAAGCTGGGCTCCACCACTGGCACAGGCGTAGCGCTGCGAGCTGGTGTTGCCACTGGCTCAGCTGCTTCTGCAGAAACTGCAGCCTGGGCAGTCTCATCCTGGCTGCACGTTAAGGAGCAGGGTACAGGAGCGAGGTACTGTTTTACTTCACCATACTTTAACTGTGAGGATTTTTTCGGTTATAGTGGTCTTATCCATCCACATTTAAGGCAACTCAATGAACACATTTTCTGTTTTAAACTTAGAAGTTTGACACTGTCCTGCAAACCACGAGGGCAAAGCTTGTCCATGAGCATCGCTTCCTGCTCCTCATGCTTCACAAAGAGCCATCTTTCCTCAGCAGGATTCATTAACAACACAATAGTGCAGTATATCGCAGTATTATAGTACGATTCTCCCACTGACTTAGTTTTTTGGTTGAACACTATTGTTTATCCATATGCTCCACTTCACAAACAAAACCGCATGGTCTAAAGACTGTCAAAAGATGTGGCAACTAACAATATGACTTGGAGATGGTTTCAAAAAAATTGCCAGGGTAACATAACATAGCTTGGAACAAAAATTGCTAAGTAGGTTTAGCATCAACAGCCGGCAAATGGGCCAGTAGGTCATGGTTCTCGATCATGCCATCGGTTTCCTGCCAGGTTAGACAAATCAAAAGTTGAATATGGAAACACATAAGGTTTAGAGTCAAACTAGATGCAACTGGAATTGCATAAGTTGAGAAAGATAGGTGAATCCTGTCTAAATTAATTAAAAATGGATTTGGCTTGTTAACTTAAAGCATCTTAAAGGCTTAGCGTAGCTTATGTTGAACAATATGGTCCTGCAACAGCTTCTCCACCTCGTCTGCGCTCAGGTCTGCAGTCTCCCCCAGCAACTTGTGCTTCTCATCGACGACCATGGCATCCAAAGACTGAGCGGGCATCGCGTCTACCACTTGCGCCGCTCCTCGGACGAGTTCAGAGCAGCTCCAAGACTTGCTTGGCAGCCTAGTGCTCATTCCCACAGGTTCCTAGGAGCCAAAAACCTATAGGAAGTTCAAATTATCACATGAATCCTGTTCAGCCACTGTTTTAACCATCAAAGTTGTTATTTTTCATCTTTAAACTGACTAGTGCGTTTCTTAGGCACATATTAGCAGCAAATTTGCAAGTTGAGCATCTACTGACCACACTTGGCTACATTTTTACACATTTTTTGCACACTATGTTACATGGAATTCCTACAATTTCTCCGCCTATTCTCGCAACTTTTTCTCGCAATCCCTCCGCCTATTCTCGCAACTTCTCCGCCTATTCTCGCAACTAGTCCGCCTCCTTATGTATTTGGATTTTCTCCGGTTGTATTTTGTAATTTCTCCGGATGTATTTGAATATCTCCTTACGTAATTGTCCCCTGTGAAGAGTCGCAACTTTTATCTTCATTTTAGAAGGAGGCAGGTGTACATTGAAAGTTATCTAAATTTCTGTAGGAAATACATTCTTCCACCGCAAAGGGAGTCGAAGATGTATCGAGCCCCGTAAATACTTTACAGTGTCCAGAAGCTTGGCTTCAGACCAATTATCTTGCATTGGCATTTGTTGAAAAATTTCAACAGGGCTCATTTCCATTTTGACTTCACCAAGAGGAGGGCAGCCACTCGACCCAGTGCGGAGCTTTGGTAAAAACCGCATGATGCGAAGACCAAATGCTATCGGGTAGGACCTTAGATGCAGACCCCACAAGAAACCTGAATTCTTTTCATTCATAGGCCCATTCGAATTTGACAATTTGACATTTTCTGACGGTGTTATGTTCTAAATCAACTGAGTTATCCACTGCGTGCTCTTTAACGCCCCCTTGATTCCTTGGAACTGAACTTTTCCACAGGCCTTCCTCACTTTCTTCGTGATTTTCAAAATGCAAAGGAGCCTTGCAGCTTTTCGTAGGAAGCCTCGATCCAGAACATGGATAGCACGATTGTTGCTCCACCCGCGGTGTCTCTTCCTGCAATTGCAAAGCAATAATAGAAGAACATTCGTATTAATGCTGTCAAATTAATCAAAAAAGTGTTGCCAAAACATGTTATCTTTGTTCGTGAAAGAAAATGTGATGGTTTTAGCAACAAGCATCGGAGAAAGGGCACCATAGTGTCTGCTCCACCATCCCACTCGAAAAACTTTCATCCACCGACAGGCCAGAAACCATTCCCAACGTGGGTACCAACACAAACGAGAGCTGGCAGGTTGCTCTACCATCCATGTTCCATTCAGGCAGGTGGTGAGAAGGCACAGAAGAATGGTTCTGCTCAGTAGGCAATTGCCTTCCTGAAGGAAAGTTGGGCAAGTACATACAGGTCTGGATATTAGATGGCTGCACTTCTGTAAATTAAAAATGCACAAGTATTTTAAGCCCAAATTTTCCTGGACATATTGCAGCGTCATCAGCCCAAAAGGAGTAGTAGGCGAGCGCCGGCTTGTAGCCACGTTTATTGCCGAAAAGGAAGTGCAAACCACGGCCAGGAGAACGAAAAACCCCAATGGATCACAGTTGAGCAGTACCCAAACTGCCAGCCTGTCAGGTAAGAGGAGAAAATAAAAGAAACACATCTAAAGAAGGATCATCAAAATTGATTATGTTGAAACAAAGCCGAGGAGCGAAAGTCCAGAAGGCTCCAAAAGATCAAAGGCATTCTGTTTGTGGACCCTTGTAGTTGTTTTCCCATACTCCACGTCGAGTTGAGCACATGCAACCATTCCATACTTCGCCGTTTTCCCCACATTGCCATCACCGGCAAAGAATTCTGCCACACGAAAGGCCTGAATGGCAGACCAAAAATAAATTATGATTATGTTTTATTCATACAAAAATTAACAAATCAATTAATGTACTGTGAATTTCAACCATACTTTGGCTTAGTCCCCCAGCCTCTGGAACTGCTGGCATGGAGCCATGATAGAACACCAGGATGACCACCATGATAAATGCCTTCAGGGATTGCAGTATGTTGTTCAATTAC
>BGPT01002131.1:4633-46994 GCA_003297045.1 Symbiodinium sp. clade C Y103 | reverse complement strand
CATGCTCCGTCGGCACAGCATGATGGCGAGGCATAGTTACGATGTTGCAAGACAGGGGTTACATCTGAAATCATTAATCTTATTTCATGTTGAGTATTGAATTTGACGTGGACTAGTTTGTTTCCAGATATTTATTGTCGTTCTCACTATAGCATGAATAAAGCTTCTTGAGCCAGTATTCTATTGGGACAGCTCAACTCATGCATTAACAATCAATCGTCCTATCTCCATTAAAGCCCCATTAAACATATCAGGATCACCTTGTCGCTGCAACTGCAAAGGCTTCTGCCGCAAAGCTCTTGGCTGCGCAGCAGCAGCGGCAGCATGGGGCCGGCAGTGCGCCGATCGCTTCACCATGCCTGCAGGCCGGGAGGGGCAGCTAGTTTATAAATCATATGGATTCTAAGGTTTATAGCTGCTGACACACCGATAGTTTTGCAAGGCAGCGCATCTCACTTTTTTCAGCTAGCGGGCAGCTGGGTATATCAATACATCGTGCAGCAGGATACCTTTACAAATGCTGCAGGCAGATTTGAAAAAATCAACCCAAATACAATTCATCAACTACGCCAGTTGGTTGTTTTCTAGATTTTTTTTGCTTATCCATTATTATTTTGATTTGGGCTGAGATTCTATTCACTTATAGCTGGACCTATGCCTGCTCTTGTCACTACGGCGTTCTCTGTCCCTATCTCTGCCCCGGTCTCGGTCTCTATTGCTTCTCTTTCGGCGTCTCCGGTCACTTTCAGCACCAGGTTCTTCTGCTGGTTCCTCCCTTCCTCCAGGGCTAGCAGGATTTGTCCCAGCACGGGCCGGGGCAGAGTCCCCAGGCACAGACGTAGTACCCGAAGGTGCAGCAGGCGGAGGTTCAGGTGCAGATGCTCCATCACCTGCAGGATTCTAATTGAGCATGAATCATCTTAAGACTTAAAACCAATATTTCTTTTAAAGCACTGGCACAAACACAAGGTACAGAAATGTTCCCACAACTATCAGCCTGGTGTTGTTGTTCGTGGTCTTGGGACAAATCCCGCGCCCCCACCATGAACTTCCATATAGCGCATGATCATCTGGAGAGAATTCTGCGCTTCCGGGGACCCAGGAGTCATAGAGTTCAGAATCCCAAACAAGGTGGCAGGGTCGATTGGGCCATGGATAGAGCCAGTTGGGGAAGCAGATTTTGGTGGTGCTGACATCCGTTCCGGCTCCCTGGTACGAACTGGCGAAGTAGTAGGTGCTGGCGCAGCTTCAGTAGGTCCCTCTTCCGAAGGAAGAGCATCATGTCCATTTCCAGCAGCATTCGCAGCCAACACCCGCGCAGGTGGTGGCCCTAAAGGGCTACGAGGGCGCTTGTCTATGACGGGCTCGTGGCCTCCACCTCGGAGATGAAAGGGTTCAGGGTATAAATTAATGGGTCTAAGGGTTTTACAATTGATATGAAAAAATACATTAAATTCAACTATAAGTTTTGATTTGAGTTTTATGAGTGAAAGGGGTAATAGCTCTGTGTTCGCCTTCAATTCCCCGATTCTTGTTTCTTTTAATTTGGGAGGATTACAGTATATTATAAACAAACAACTCGCAATGTCTTAATTAAAATTAGCAGTGCTGAGGGTTGACTTTGAAATTTTAATCTTGAGGGTGGGCAAAATATAGAAATTAAAACTTAAGTTAAATTAAGCAGCTTGCGCCTGCCGATGCTGGGACTGGCTTCGGAGATGCCCCCACAGCGCTCGATCCTACTCGTGGACCTGGAGGCTTCGCAGACTTGGCATTGGCAGCAGTGGCCGTACTGGAACCAGAACCACGTACAGGGATGGGCTCCACCAAGATTCGCTCTTCGTCAGGGTTCGTCTCCTGAAGTTTGGATAAATCAATTTGGAATTGAAATGATATGTCCAAATCACAATTAACATTTCAATTGAAATGATGTTCATTAACATTTTTGGTCAGCAATGGTCCTCGGAGATTTCATCTGCTGTTTGTGGCGCAGGATTCAGCGCAGACATTGGCATCCACACGTAGGCATGCATCCATTGACCTGGTCCCTGTTGAACTGGAAGTCCTGCAGGCGAAGTCGGCATCAGCTTGGGCCGCGGTGGCACTAGGTGCGCAGGTGCACCAGCTGGGGCCATGGGGATAGGTCGTCGGGGCTTACCACCCCCTTTCTTGCCACCTCCATAGTTGCCACCCTTTCTGCCATGACCACCATGACCCCACCTCCTGATTTGCATTTTAAGAGTAAGAAAATAACAAGCAAATATCAACAAATTCAAAATTACAACTTTCAGTGGTCAACTACCGAAATTGAAATAATGCTGAAAATTCACAACAAGCTTCGGATCATAGGTCCAGTCACCATAACCACCCTTGCCACCATGGTCATCATGAGCTCCCTTACCACGACGATTGTCTCGTCCAGGGTCATGGTCTGGGGTTTCCGCATCGCTCCCCATCCCATCCCCGTCTCCATCCGGCATCTTTCGATGCGTGCTAGAGCCCTTGGGCCCTAAAAATGCGAAAGTGTCATGCATAGATTTTTACATTTTAAGAACTTATAGTTGATCACGAAAATTAGAAGCAATTATCCTTCATATTAATTCTTTTGTTGGGTTTGCCAAGAAACTTCAAGTGCATGGTTTGCCCCAAGGATACTTCAACAGCCCCGCCCTACACCCTGCCTCCAGCAAACGACAGGCCAATCGCCCAGCAGCTGCGAGAGCGCCCAATCCAGCGCCATCGACATCAGTGCTGCAGGCACCTGGCATGGAAATGAACATTGCGGCTGCAGCTGCAGGTGATCACACATATTTTTTCACTCCAACAGCGGTTGAGGTATTAGAGCTCTGGCAGCTAGACTACACACGCATGGGTCCATTAAATGCCAGACAGCTATTAAAGCTTAAAGTGTCACGAATGATCACTGTAAAGAAATTAAATTGCACATTTGCTGAATTATGCTAAAGTACTAAGACGAAAGACTAAGACTTTAAATCAAGTTAAGATAAATTAAGGTCGGCTAAGCTGGCACTTTTCTAAAGACCCCTATGTGCAATCCAAGCTATCGCAACCCCTACAGAGCTTGATGATTTCAGATCCATGAAGATCCTAAATCGTTTATCCTAATCTCTTTGGATGTCAAAAGGCCCAGGCGCTCAGAAGCAACAGCCTAGTCTCCGTTCTTGACCTTCTTGAACTCCTCCGAAGCTTTGTCAGCGGACACGAGCAGCACTTGCTGGAGCTGCAGAGCTTCTTCCGAATCAGCCCAGTCTGCATCGCGGACTACCCACTTCTCAGCAACCTTGTTGCACAAGTGGATGTGCACAGCGATGCTGCTGTAAGAAAAGCTGAAGTAGAAGCGCTGCGACTCCTTGTCCCCAACCATGATCTTCACTCCTGCAGCAGGTCGACTCCAGTAGACGCTCACCCAAACTCTCGTCTTGCCCTTTGTGTAGATCTTGTGGAGTTTGTCCTGAACCTTGTCATAGGGCTTGTCCTTGTAGGCAACCATCAAGTCCAGCAGCTCCTTCACCAGGACTGGGTCAGGGTCTGGTACTTGATTCCGTCTGGCTCTGGGTGCTCTCTTCGCCTTCGCCTTTGCTTTGGGCCGTGGCTGCTCCTCCTTCTCCTCCTCACCATTCTCACGTTTTCTCTTGTTTGATGGGGAGTCAGCATCCTTGGAATCCTTTTTCTTTCTTCGGCCTCGACCCGACGAGGTTGGCTCAGCTTCACCTTCCTTTCTTCGAGGTCGCCCCTTTGCCTTTGCTTTCCTCTCAGTCTTGCCCTCTTCCTTCTTTGCCTTCTGCAGCTCTCGAGCCTCATCGGCCTTCTCCTTTTCATTGGCTCTCATTTTCAGCTGACCTCTGCGAAGATCTGCAGCTTCAGGCTCCATGCTTGCAAGATCTGCTTCAAGTGCTTTCAGCAAATCGGGTTCGGGCTGCTCCTTCTTCTCAGTGGTCACCTCCTTTGGAGTCGCATTCTCCTGGGTCACCTCCTTGGACTCTGGCTCTGGTATCTTCTTCTCGTCCTTCGGCTTGTCATCGGTAATGTTCTTGTGCCCTTCAGCCTGATGTGGTTTGAAAGTTTTGTCCTGCAGGGTTTTTAAGGTCAGGGTCAATTATTTTAAGTGCTGTGTCGAGATTAAACTGTCCAGGATTATTTGCACTAGAATTATTCAATTGTCATTTAAACCAGAAACCCTCCTGCACAGGGATCTCATCAGCCAAAAACATCGGCAGAGTTGTGCCCATATCCATATCCGCTCCTAAGTATTTGCACATGCAGGTCACCCAATTAAATTTTACCTGGTAACTGAAGATTTCCACAAATAAAAGATCATAAAGTAATATATAAAGTAAAGGCTCCAGTAGGGGCAGCGGGCTTTGAAGACAGATCAGCTGCAATTGCTTCTGCTTGCCGTGCTTCTGCCTCCTTCTCCCGGCGAATCTGTAGCCTAAGATGATACAAGCCCATCCCTAGGAAATTTCATATAGCAATAACCTAGATTATATTTTAATGATGATCATGTACTAATCACAAAATCTAGTATCGATTGGTGGGATCCTGAACTACATTCCATTATTGCCAAGATGCACTTCCTGCAGGTGCTGTTTGCGCACAGCAAGGGCAATCAGGGTGGCTTGAGCACCTGGAATGCCTGGTGGTGCTTCAGGCTCCACCTTCGTCTTTGGCTTCGCCGTGGCTGCCTTCGCTGCAGTGCACTTGGGCGCCAGCACAGGGTCCTGCGACAAGTAAAGTTAAGATTACATGCCATGCTTGATAATGTTATTTAATTCAAGTCCAAATGGACCTGCATGGCTCATTGAATTAAGATCAAATGTTCTGACTTAATCAGTTTAAGTTAATTAATACTAAGGCGGCAATTTCTCAATTTCTCAGCCCTTTCAAGTTAAACTGCTCTTCATCAAAATTAGGTACTTTTATAATTTATTCTTCGCCTCATAGGCTGTTATCTCAACACATTATCTTAATCGTTGAATAGATTAAATTTGCACGTTTTCTTTAAAAACCATGATTCCCAACAAACCTTGTCCTTGGCACGACCAGCAGAATCCGGCGTAGATTGCTGAGCTGCGGATCCAGCAGAGACAGCTGATGAAGATGGCGCTGGTGAAGGCAAGCTCTCAGAACTTCGGCCTTTGGCATTCTTCTTGTCCTCCTTCATTTGCTGCCAGTTCTTCAGATCCACTCCCCATGCAGTGAGCAACTCTTGGAAGATCGAATCCTTCAAAAATCCAGGCATGAGGTCGTGACACCAAACATCATTAATAATAAATATTGCAAAAAACAAAACCATAACCCTTACTTGAAATCAAGGTGCTTTAGGGTTTTTTTTCTTGTATGTCAGCTGCTTGACCAGCCCGTACATATACCGGATGGACCATGACTCATCCGATATTGTCATGGTAGTTGGGTTCATCCTGGAACATTCGAAGCATTCCTTCACCTGCTCACCAATCGCGTTCACATCTGGCACCAAGTCACGGTGATTCGCCATTCTGGCCATGACCGGCATGAGAACTTCAGCATTGAAGCGAAGATTATGGTGGTTCTTGGCGACGGGCCCCTTTTGTGTCACAACACTTTCTCCTGGCGCAGGCTTCTCGAGCACGAGCGACTGGTAATCCTGCAGTCTGTCCCGCACCACCTTCATGTTGTCCCACTCTTTGGCAAGCCCATCGAAGTTGCTGAAAACAGCACCTTCAGCAGTCGACATGGCTGCTTACTTCCAACCACCACACTTGAGCTAACAAACTGCCTATTTTCTGACTTGTCCCATGAACATCATCTCAACGACCCAACACATCTCAGAGTCTATCTATATGCTCGCTGTCAATTATGAGTGGTGCAGCTATCGCAGCACACATTAATGTTACTGATCAGGACATGCTTTCCTATTGTCGGTGCTTTATTTCTATTTCTCTCAGCGGAGAAGATTATTTCTTATGTTGGCAAATTTTGGCCTGAGGTTATGCAGCTGGAAATTATTAAGGCCAGGTGCTTTCCTAAGATCCTGCCCTACTCCTATTGAATAAATCTAAAAGTCGTTGATTTTATCAGACTTAAGTCAATCTCCGAGTTGAATTAATCTAATCTATCACGCTTAATCTAAAAGTCGTTGATTTTATCAGACTTAAGTCAATTTCCGAGTTGAATTAATTTAATCTATCACGCTTAATCTAAAAGTCGTTGATTTTATCAGACTTAAGTCAATCTCCGAGTTGAATTAATTTAATCTATCATGCTTAATTAAAGTCTAAACTTTGAACTCTGATCACATCTAAGTGATCTTGAAGATTTATCCTTAATGCTTAATTTAATTCTCAGCTGAATTAAAGCTTGCTCTATCATATTAATTTAAATTTAAAGTTGAAAGCAAAAAATCTATCACACTGAAATTATCTTTAAGATTCTTTAAGTTAAATCCATCACACTTAAAATTAAATGAGCAAATAATCTATCACGCTTAGATTAAGACATTCTTTCAAGCCTACTGCCATCTATAACTCATAAAAGTTCACTTCAGATCTATGACTCTCCATTTCATCCTACACCAGCAGGACCAAGCAAACGTAGAAACCGTCGAGGTTGCACACTGAAGACCAAATGTTGCGGAAACACATGTATGTTTAATCCCATTTTATCCTATTTCCCAATTCTCGCAACTCTTTTGTTGATTGCAGGAATTCCTACAACTCCCCAAAAATCGTAAAATTTTTTGAAAATTTTAAAATTTCCTTTGTATTTGATCTAGCTGGTATATATGTCATCTATGATTAATGGGGATGATACACCCAGTTTGGAGGGGCACCACCTTGTATGTTTTCTTTTTCTAAATCGATGTTATTCAGTGTTTAGGACTGAACTAAGGAGCTAGGGATATCTATTGTCCCTAATAAATAAACAGCAGCGACCTACCGAGAGTTTCCCAAACATGTGATAATTATGTTTTTCTTTTGGTGGATTTATGGTTCTGGGATGTTTTATTTGAATATACTATGCTTTGTTTGGTGATTTACACCAATAATAGTCAGATTTCATGGTACAAAACTAGCCGTTTGATGGGGTATAATGGGATATCATGGGGGCATGAATGGGTTTTGTACCCAACTTGATATGATATTTGGGTGTCTCTGAAAATACCCCCAAAGTACCCCCAAGGCCCCCAAGTCGCTATTTTAATTTGAAAATTGTCTTGGTCTTCAATCATTGAATTTGGGGGCATCACATTCTCAGACAAACCCACTTGGGAATAGAATGAATGGTAATAGATTTCGGTTTGCATGGGCAAGGAAATGGCACTTTGTTTGATGAGTCGATGAGGTCTTTATACGCGCAGAACGATACCAGGGTTTGGAAGAATGGGTTGGAGGTGTGAGGTTTTGGTGGAGGGGATGGTGGTTTTGATGGGGTGCTGACAGCAGTTTCACGTGCTTTTGCGGAGGAAGGTAAGCAGATTTTTGTTACCTGCCTGGGCAGGTCGAATTGGCAAATTTTGGCTTGTGACACCATTTTTTTTCCCAGACACTGTCTTCACACTACGAGGTACGGCAGGAGTTGAGGCTGGGTTTGATCCAGGCTTCACGCTCTCCCGCCTGCGTGCCGTTTCTGTTGAGCTATGCATGTTTTTCGTGGCAGGAAGAAATTCGTCACTTTGGGGTTCTTTTTTGGAGGGTCAGAATTGTTTTGCACGCAGGCGCAGGACATCGGACACTTTTTCATCAGCACGGCAGGCACAGTACTTCTTGCACATTGCTGAAACATGCTAAAACATGCTAAAACGTTGGCAAGGGTGGGTCGAAATGAGAGGTGGTTGAAGGTCATGTTTCGTGGCAGTCGCACCATGATGAAAAAGTGGCTGCAAACCCAAGTAGAACATGGTTTTCCGCATTTTCAACTTTCACTTTTCCTGATGCGTGCAATACATGGTGAAATTCCAACACGTGCGCAACCTTCTCGTCATTTGGTGTTGAATCGCTCTCGTTGTGGTAGCTCTCAGAGGTCCTGGCAAAACAGATCAAAAAAGAGTTCTCTGGAAGGCCCTTCTGACGATCTTGCGACAGTTTCATAGCGTGCTCTTAGATGTCTTTTTTTATGAAGACTTTGACCAAGGACATGTGTCTTGCAGAGGTCCTTGTCAGAAGATCTTGTGAAGATCCTGTTGAAATCCTTTACGAGGTCTTTGTTGCATGACCTTGTAGAGGTTCTTGTGGGATCTTCTGAAGATCGTGGTGAAATCCCCCCCAAGAGGTCCTTGCATGAAGATTTTGAACATGACCTGTATCACTGTATTAAAGGTGCTTGCATGAAAGCTCTTGCGGGATGCTTTTAGGAGGTTCTTGTAAAAACATCTCGTAGAAAATCTTTCAAGGTCCTTCTTTGACGGCCTTGTGAGATTGGAGGTCCTGGTATAAAGATCGTGACCAAGACCGGGTCCTGAGGTCCTTGCGAAAATCTTGTGACGATCCTGGTGACATCCTTCTGGGATGCTCAGAAAATTCTGTAAAAAGATGGTAAGATCCTCTCTTGAAGTTCCTTCTTCGATTCTCTTGTCAGATTCTCTTAGAGGTCTTGGTATGCAAGTTTTGAATCAAGATCTTGCAGAGGTCCTTGAGAAGACTAGTGGAATCCTTTCAGAAGTCCTTGCATGAAGATCTTGTATCCCTCTCGCTTTCTACCTCTCTCCCTCTCTCCCTCTCTCTGAGTCTATGACTCACTCACTCCCACTCTCTTACTCTCTCGCTGTCTCACTCCCACGCCACGCCACTCCACTCCGCTCCACTCCGCTCCACTCCGCTCACTTCATTCCTTCATTTCTTCATTCCTTCATTCGTTCATTAATTTGTTGATTTGTTCATTCATTCGTTCATTCGTTCATGCATGAACGCATGCATGCGGTCATTCATTCGTTCATTGGGTAATGCATATACCTACAACCTCCGGATGTGCAAGATTATCGCTCGAAGTTGAAAGTGTTTTTTCGCCCCCCGCCCCCCCAAAAAAATATTCTTTAGATTTTGTTCTTTCATGTTACCCTATTCAATGATGTTTTGGTTGGCTACCTCGCAGCCTTCTCTAACTCCAGAGAGATCAAGTGAAATACAACAACAGAAGACACATCTGATTGTCTTGAACACTTTGAAAGAAGCCTCTTAACGTCAAAGGAGCCTGACTAGTCAAAATGGACTCTGAGTGAAAGAGAAATCATACATCCCCAGAATGTTGCAGAGACTTGGCCTTTCCCCCGCTTAAATAAAAACCCAAAAGCAAATCCTAGCAAGTTCTTTTTTCGCTTGATTGGCATCTGCCCTGTCCATTCAATCTGCCAGGCATTTGAGCTTCAGGATCAATACCTTTCAAAAACAGCAAAACACACACACACACACACCAATTTGCTCAAAAAAGAATGTGCCGTTTCGCTGGCAAATTACGGCTTTTCGCCGGCAAATGATGCCATTTCGTGCCGGTGCAAAAAAATGTCTAAGGATAGGTAGGCTGCCCAACTCCAATAACTATGGTTTATGATACTTATAACTATAGTTAATGGGGTTTATAAACCAACTTATAACTGGGGGGCCCCCACATTGTAGTATTTCATTGATTTACAAACGCCTTTCTTGGTCCAAATTTGCACCCGCTCAACGGCCGAGAGTTGGATATGATGTTGAGAGGGATGCTGCGAACTCGTTTGCCAAATGGGTTTCCCTGAGATGACCTTGCAATTGCCCCGTTTGGAATGTTGTGCAAAACTCAAGAGTGTATCACATTTTTTGCTTTCATTTGATGGCAATGTGGTTCAGAGTCATTCAAACTAATGTTGTTTGAAAACGAGTCCAAGGGACAGTGTATGGCAGATGTTAGAAGGCCGAACAAAGACCATCTAGAAGGCTAAAAGGAAGAAATTGAAGAACACCCAAAAAACCGTTCGAAGTCAAAAAACAGTTTTTTCCTGAAAAAGCAAAATAATTACACATTTGTGAAGATGCATATGTATGTATATATGTATATTATATTCATTATGTTTTCAGTCATTCTTGCAGTCATTCACTCACTGACTCACTCGCTCGCTCGCTCGTTCGTTCATTCGCTTGTTGAATTAACCCATTTTCAATCATTTATTTCATGCATTGATGCACCTCAAACCAATCAGCAACTCTGGCGATGCGTTGTGCATACCACAGACCTTAAATTATAGGCTGCTGATTTCTTATAGTCATTGTTTGTTTTTCAAAATTTCCGCCCTGGCACGGCCAGGTTATTACTATTCATTACTATTCAACATACTATCAACCCTTAGTAACCATGACATTATCAACCCAACTGAACCAGTAGTAACATTTCGTTAAACCATTGATGCTCCCATCATTTTCGGCCTGCAACCCCCATGGAAAACGGCCCTGGAAGCCCAAGTGTGGTGAACGGCAGGAGGCCAGAGGTAGCCACTATTTGCGAAAGGTCATCATAGGTTCCCCGCGGGGGGAGAATGGGAATTTGGGAGGATTTTACGGGTGAATTTGCCCGGCGTAAAAATTGCTGAAGTTGGCGACACCTTGTGTTTGTTAGAAAATTTTGGGGCCCATGGGGTAATTGGTGGTATGGCTGGATGTATGCAAAATATGGTGGAAGGGGATGGGAATTAAACTTCCAAGTGATATTCTGATATACCCTTTGAACATTTCACACAACTGGGAAAAATCACCATTTTTTGCAGGTAAATCATCGAATTTACTTGGTCATGGTTTCCACAGCTGTTAAATTGCCACAGGAGATTTGGGAGGATATTTGTGTGAAGCACGTTTAGATGTTTTACCCCAATCGAAATGTATATGCATGAAATGTAGCGAAATGCTATTTGTACCGGCATTTCCGCGGCTCACATATTATCATTTAGTAGATTTAAAGAATACACTTGTTGTTAAATCAGCGTACTTTCCACTATCAATGCATCGTGAATTTGCATGTCTTTGGTTGGATTTTTGTGGAGGAACTCTCTATCTGCAGTAACTATCGTGGAACCCCTCCAGCAATTCCAACAGCACATTCACATTTTATATAGGAAGATTAGATAAACCAACAAATGGAAACATCATGGATACAATGAAACCAAATAATGGGTTGTCCGAAGAGACGGGATACCACTGTCCATCAGGATGATCGGATATTGCTGGTATATGGGTTAGTCTGAAAATAGCATACCCAAATACCATTGATTCTCATCCTTCTCCCAGTCTTTTAGGCCCCTAAACTGGGGGTGTTTTACCGGTGTGACGAACAATGGCTGGTGGTTCCGTGGCCACGTTAAAGATCATCTACCCTCTGGCTATGACATAGCCATGGAAAAAACACCATTTTCAATGTCGGGAGATCACCATGTTTATCATAAATGGGCCATGGCTTCCATGGCAAACTGTTAAATAACCAGAGAGTAAATGGCATTTGATTTTTGGTTGTGAACACATGGACCATCCGACATTTCTTCAAACTCACGGATCCACTCTACATGGTTCGGCCCTAACAATCCCGCAGTGAAATGTTTATTGGTTTACAAACACATCACTAGACACCAGCAAAACTAGTTCGATATACCGCGAACTCAACAGGTATAGTATGTCACTTATGTTTCCCCAACTCAAGTGACTATAGAATTGCGTCAGTCAACATTTTCAAACGTTGCTTCGACCCAGCATTTTAAATACAGGCAATTTATTGCCATTTCTCCAACTTCACGATGGGGGGTTCCAGGGTAACGCCCGGGCCCTTCTCGACTAGTTTGTTGTGTCCCCCGTTAACCCAAGAATTAATCAAGTTATAAGATACATGTCAGGAAAAGCGAGCGATTTCGTCAACGAGGGCCTCACCTTGTATGATCAGTGGACAATTACCATCCATCAATATGTATGTAATATGCATGAAACAAATCCATGAAACTCCAGTAAAATTGAATTAAGCTTCATTGAACATCCATTATACAACATCCATTAAAATCCCATTACAAGTGCATTCACATCGATTAACATCCAATCAAAGGCCAATGAACATCCTCTAAGCATCCTATCGAAATACGTAACAATCCCATGAACACCACCTATCAACTTGCAGAAGGTGGTGCCCCCCCAGCAAAAAATGTTGGCTGATAAACCATAGCAACTAGTTGCCAACTGCGCTGCAGGGCGCCTGGGTGTTTTGTTGCGTTTTTTGCATTGGGGGGGATGGGGGGAAGGCGTAATAACGTTCTTGCTGTTGCGTGCTGATAGCATCGTTTTCTACGCTCTCGACGCTACGCTGTGCACATGTTCTTGTAACTACTCAAGACACTCTTGATGCTACGCTGTGCACATGTTCTTGTAACTTCCTAGACGCTCTCGACGCTACGCTGTGCACATGTTCTTGTAACTACTCAAGACACTCTTGATGCTACGCTGTGCACATGTTCTTGTAACTTCCTAGACGTTCTTGATGCTACGCAGTGCTTGTAACTTCTTAAGACGCTCTTGATGCTACGCTGTGCACATGTTCTTGTAACTTCCAAGACGTTCTTGATGCTACCCTGTGCACATGTTCTTGTAACTTCTTAAGGCGCTCTTGATGCTACGCAGTGCACATGTTCTTGTAAATTCCAAGACGCTCTTGATGCTACGCTGTGCACATGTTCTTGTAAATTCCAAGACGTTCTTGATGCTACGCAGTGCACATGTTCTTGTAACTTCTTAAGACGCTCTTGATGCTACGCTGTGCACATGTTCTTGTAACTTCCTAGACGTTCTTGATGCTACGCTGTGCACATGTTCTTGTAACTTCAAAAGGCGCTCTTGATGCTACGCTGTGCACATGTTCTTGTAACTTCAAAAGGCGCTCTTGATGCTACGCTGTGCACATGTTCTTGTAACTTCCAAGACTCTGGCAATGGCTGTGGCGTAGAACAGCCCTGCGAGGAAACAACTCGCAGAGATTGGCGGCCATGAACAAATTGTTTCATGTCTAGAAGTAGTTTTTGGATGTTTTTGGAAAGAGAAAAAAAGGGCCTGCAAATCTGAAACTGCAGTTACAGTGGGAATTGCACAGTGAGACCCCGAAAACCACGAGGCGCCTCTCAGCGCAGTTCCCAACTAGTTGGATACATCAAAAATCCAACAGTTATTAGATTTATGTTCACCAACTTAGCTATCATAAATCCAACGATATAACTTTGGTTGAAAATCCGTTTACATCCACGCATCATTGCATTCACCTTCCATTCATATTTCAACTACTAGACCACCGTCATATCCACCAATTTTAGATTTTTGTCCAAATCATAAGGAACCGCTTTTGCCAGAAGAATCCCCACATTCAACCATTGGAGGTTTCCTAAAATAGGGGCACCCCCAAATCATCCATTTTTGTTTGGGATTAGAAGAATCCCCACATTCAACCATTGGAGGTTTCCTAAAATAGGGGTACCCCCCAAATCATCCATTTCAAAAACGGATTTTCCATTATAAACCATCTATTTGGGGGTACCCCCATTTATGGACAGCCCCATTTTTAAGCGGCACAGGTTACTTGAACGGCGACTGGGACGAATTGGAAGTTGTGGGCCGTGGCTCTGCCCGAAACGCTGAGGCCGATAGCGACTAGTGCCGGCGCGTTACCGTGGCACACCGTGAGCCTCCAGCCGCGTTGCCAACAACCTGGGGATGTTGTTGGAACGTTTTGGGAATATCCCATGACTGAGGAGAAATCTAGATTAGAATTTCATAGAATACAGTAGTTGATATCATCATCATATACGTAATCATGGCAGAACCGAATCGAATCCGTTGGCAGAATCAGGAATACATTAAAAGGATAAATTAGATATCGTAAAATTATAGCTAGGAAATATCATGAAATATCCATGGCTGAGGAAGAAGGTCCCATGAATATATCTTATATATTCTTATATTATTCCATGATCTAGTTTTAATATGTTTTAATATAAAGTTTGGAAGTAAAAATCAGGAAATCTTCTAGAAAAGGTAATAATCTAGGTAGTAAAACTAGTAGTCATAGTTAGTATGCACTGCATTGCTAATAATTAGATTCGTAGGTAATGCATAATGCTACTAGTAATGAATACTAATACACATTCATCGTAAACATTAATGGGTAAACTGCTTAATAATACTAATAAAATAAGATAGTTAAATTTATGCTATTTATGCGCCATCACTATGGGCAATACTTCTTAATTGTTATACCCATGGGGAATATCGCTATTATACTATCCAACTATGAATATCAAGATAGGGTTTTGATCAGTAACTTGATATTGGTTTATATGGATTAGTGTGGTTCAAGTACTACGAAATTGAAATTACCATATGATAATTATACGTAAGCAATCATTTTTTACCAACTACCAATTGTTCATGGGTAATTATGGAGTATACGCTCTATTAATTTCTGTTAATTCTTACTGTGAATCGGATAGTTTCATAATTAGTTACCTTCACATAGCCATGGAAAATGGCGAATTTTGGATGATGTTCCCAGCGAGAAACCTCCATTTAGTGCGGGGATTTTCCATGGCGAACTGTTCGGAAAATAACCAGATGGTACGGCTGACCTTTTCGAGAAACCCGTGGCGATTTCTATGTGGATCGGCCATCAGGTGGTTGATCTGACCAGTTTCCCAGTAGTGACAATCTGGTGTGTTTCAGGGTATCATTACGGTAAAGATCTATACATTTTTAGGTATCATTAATGGTAGCATTCTCTATGAATCAAGACATTTATTTTTGAGGCCACAAAAAGATATATTTCAGTTGCTTTTTAAAGCCCATGAATGCGTAGCCATTTGAAATCGAGTACATTTCACCGTAGCTTGACCCCCAGCCTTGGTCACTGAGTCAGGAAATCCGGTCTTTTGGACACTGCTCTTTTTGACTTTCTTTGCAAATCATGGGATATGGAGGTTTCCTAAAATGGCATTACCCCAAAATGCAGATCTTATAATGGAAAATCCGTTTTGAAATGGAAGATTTGGGGGTACCCCCATTATATGAAACCACCATATGACGGGCAATCATTTGGGGTCATTGCGAGTTCCCAACAACCAAACTCCAATATTCTCAGAGAGTTCTACCCGGGAATCCTCCCTGACAGCGCGGCTCAAACCACCAAATGTACCAACAAACGTATCAACAAAATCAGATTTCTGCGGAGTGCAAATTACTTCTCATGACTGGGATTACCCTCTGGTTATGACAAACATAGCCATGGAAACCATGGCCCATTTATAGATGATTTATGGTGATATACCTATTGAAAATGGTGATTTTCCATAGCTATGTTAAATAACCAGAGGGTAACATAAATATTACTATCAGCATAGGCCATGCATTCTTGATAGAGTTGCCCTGATGATCATCAACTATCATCAACATTTTCAATGATATCCACTAATAATATACTTAGTTCATACCCTATGAATGTTTTTTTTAAAAACTAAATCAGGACTCTCCAGGGGTTGTGCCAACGAGTGTACTGGTGGCTCTGGTGGCGCCAACGCATCTCCTCCCTGCGTCGTGGCACCGTTGCACCAAGAGTTCGGATGGAGGAAGCAGTCGAGCGTTACCCCAGCGGTAGGTGGGCAAACCTCAGATGGCGTCACTAAACCACAATCTTTTCTACTCGGAATGATACCGCCCCCCCCAAAAAAATGGAACAGGTCAAAAAATCATTCACAAAAAATGATCTTTTTTTGGGTTTTTAGCAACATCTGATCTTTTGGGGCTTGTTATGAATGGATTTCTGTGAGGTATCTAGGATTCAACCAATAGAACAGGTGCCGCTGAAAGCAGGACAGCATTGAAAAAAAAAGCTTTATGATTCCTTCCCCTAAACCATGTTAGGTATAGGATTTGAAACTATATAATGTATGAAGAATATGTATATATATATATACATATGTGTGTATACTGTATATATATTTATATATACACATTATATATATATATGTATATGTATATGTATGCAATATACACATATATGTGTATATGACGTGTATGTGTGTATATATACAGTATACACACCATGGCCTGTTGTTGCCAGGATGGGATTCTCCCTTAAATTTGCAGCCAGAGAAACAAGTTGTGCTTGTAGCAGCAACAAACACAGCTGAGTATTCAACTTTATCTTCAACATGGGGTGCAAAAATCATCAACAGTTGGTCGTTTCTTAAATCAGCTGGACATTTTCAAATGCTTGGTATTTCCCAGGGGGATCTTTGGGAAGTGAGATGTTTCACCATGGCTTTCTGGTTTCGATTGTCCCAGATTTTGCACATGGAAATGGGATGGTCCCCAGCAGAACGAGTAGATTTTTGGGTTGAAATCACCAGCTTTCATGAAATCCCCCATGTTTTTGTTGTCCTGAGATCATCCTCAGGATGAACATTCCATGGGAATTTGGAAGAGGAGGTTGAACCCCCCAAACGGCGCAGAGCATCGCAGAGCTCTGTTCTTCCAGGTCCGTTCTGGCATAGAAATTGAAATCTTAGAGGTTTACTCATACTCAGGTGGGTGTCTGAAAATGGATGAAACGCGGTACCCTTGTACCCCAATTATCCCAAATTTATAGTTGCAATAGGACGTGATGAAAAAAAAACAGGGAACGGGCCATAGGGTTTTCCGATAATTTTCAGAACGTTCCAGGATTTTCATCCCATGTTCTCACAATGAGTGCGTTGCGTTTGGTGGGAAAGAATCAACAGCAAGAACCCATTTTTGATGGGAAGAACCATGTTTTTTTGTAGATGTTCGCTTCAATTATCCTTGAGAAAGAAACAACATATAGAACATATTATTCACAAATCACCCGACTTAGCCGATCTGAAATTGATGATGATTTGCAACAGCCTCCTGTTGCTCGTGTTGCGATGTGGCACGGCGATCGCACAGCTTCGTGCGTCTGTATCTTGGCGCGGGAGAGGGGGGAGTGAAATTTGCACGGACTGGCCACAACATGGCCAGGAACCGTGCAATCTGCATGCGATGTGTCAATCCGCATGCGGCGTCGGTCCGCAACGCGAATTTCGCGCAACCATAACCGCGTAGCCGTAACGTTATAGATGAGTGACACAGCCGGCATTGGTGCTCCACAGTCGCAACCATCGATGTTGATTTGTGGTTGTCTCATGCGCTGAGTGGCAGATCCAGGGGAGTTTTTTTCGATCTTTTTCGAGCTGTTTGCTGATGTTGATGGTTGGATGATGTTGGTATACCATGGTATACCTAGTTGGGGCATTTGTTCAAAGCGTGATTCCTAAAGCACGCAAAATCCCAATTTTGATTTGCTTAGTTGACTAACTCAATGGCCCATCTAAGTCGAGAATCCGGAATTGCAAGAACAATTGGTATCATGATCTTAGCCCATCTTTACAAAAGATCGTACCTTGACCCTAGTCTTCATGGCTACAAACGGAGGCTACAAACGGACGGGTTTTGATGATTTCCCAAATGAGTCGGTGTTGAGATCGCTATCTTCACCAGGAGTTTTTCTGTGATTTTTCCCAGAAACCGTCAGTGGTTGAAATTTGGGGGTCCAAATTTCAGATCTTGCTTCGTTTTTTTTGTGGGAAACGTCCTCAACCTTTCGTTTCTTGTTTCGAACTCCACCCCTACGCTGCCTCTGCGCATGGCCATGTGCCGGGCCGTTGAGCTCCCGGACTCGATGGATCTCCGAGTCGTCGTGTTGACGAGTCGCCGCCTCCGCGGCGGTCACAGACTCGAGGAGTTTCAGATCTCACCAGATCTCAGATCCGCACAAAGATCGCGCACGGTTGAGGCGCACCTATTTGCTCAGCTCAAAAAATAGGCGCCGAGACGTGCAAATTCATCTACAAGGGAACAGTGACGCTGTGTTTCAGCGAGCTCGGCTGGTTGGAGAGTGGCAACAAAAAGCATGTTGGTTTCAGCGTGTAGCAACCCCAAAAAAGATGCCCGGAAAGTTGGAAACCTCGAAATCATAGGGGAAACTATCATCAAACTACCCTCCTGGTCACAGCCTGCATCAAATTGTTAAGGAATCATCCCAATAGCCGCGGAGTCAGCCAGTGAAGTCATCCAGCGACATTTTGCGTAGGAAGCAAAGGAGATTTTGGATGATTTTTGAGAAGCATCTTTCAGGGTGTCAGGGATGCTCCAAACCTATTGGTAAGTAAATGATTGCCACTTAGAGGGGGGGAATGGGCCATTTTGACGGATGTTACCTCCAAACATTTCCAGAAAAAACCTCCCAGTATCTGGGGTGGCCAGCCTGGCGCAGCCCTGATGTTGGATGTCGGCTGTTGATGCGAATCATCAAAAACTATCCAAGCAGATCATATTGGGTAATATCGGTTGATTGCTATACTGGCAGCCTCAACAAGAAACAACAAAAAATGCCCTGGAGACATGTCAGTGGCCCACCAGCCGACAGAAGGTGTTTTTTTTTCCGAAATAGGATGGATTTTTTGACACATCCGATGTCAAAGGGGTCACACGTAGCGGAATTTCGGTTGGAATTTCATCATAGGTGTCCTGCCAGTATCCCACCAAATGAGACATAACGAGTTGCCGCGAAGTAAAGGCGTTTGAAACACACGTTGCGGCAAGCAGCCGGATCTTGAGTGTGTGCGCATCACCAGCCCTTCAAAGCATTGCTGGCAATGGGATTCTGCGCAACACCAAAAACAATCAGACACATCTGATTGGAATCTATTGGATGATGGATGTGATTTCCCAATATTTCCCATCTATCTTCAAGAACTTTTATGACTTGATTCTCCTGAGTCCGGACAGTTCCCAAATCCAGTATTTTTCCGATGCAGTTCCAAAAGAAGTAGGTGCCCATTTTCACCATGCCGTCTCAAGGTTCCAAAAGGCCTCCCATGTCAAGAGTTGAAGATATGGAACACCCTCAAATTGCAATTATTTATTTGTAGAACCACCACTCGGTACGTGAACCTCCAAACAGATGCCGAATAGTGAGAAGCCTGGAGATTGGGGAAAATATCTTTGAACTACCATCCTTGGAAACACATCTATAGGCATCTTCTTGGGCGGTTGCTACACATCTATATAAATATACTGTGCATGTAGATGGGGAATATCTCTCATATTCACCTTGCTTTGTTGTTGCATGTGATAATCCCACACATTCAACGGGATGACTATAGTTGTGGGTTAAAAAGCTGGCGCTTAATGGATGTTTATTCCCCCAAACATGGTAATTTTAGAGGTTTTGACCCATCAATCATGCCCATATGTTTCATTTTCATGATTTTTCCTCTTGTTTTGTGTTTCTACCTTGCTGGGAACACAAAAGCCACGGGGGCGAACCTGGCAGGGGCTTTTAAAAACGTCAAAATTGAGGGTGGGATCCCATGGGATATGACCAAAAGAAATGGTGGAATAGTGGGAGTTTTCTTTTTTCTTAAGTGATTTGTGCCATGGTCAAGTTAGATTGGATTAACCCAGTCCTGGATGGGAATGGTCAATGAATTGATAGGGATGAACAGATTACGCCATTATGGCAATGGAGTCCGACTATGGGATGGATGACCATAAGCCATATGGGTTTGTCTGAAAATAGGGCTATACATGGCTATACCCTCAATAATGGCGATGTAAATCTGATAATGAGGATTAACCATGATTCACCAGTGGAAGTGGGGATACCAACTTTTTCAAACAAACCCATATACCATCTTTTGACCATGCTACATGTGGGACAGTATCATAGCTTTACTAAAACCCTAGTACCCTCTGGTAATTAAACATAGCTATTGAAAATGACCATTTACAGATTATTTTCCCATCAAAAATGGTGATTTTCCATAGCTATGTTAGTTTACTGGAGGGTAATGAGGGAGGAAAGGAAGGAAAGAATTGAAACACGAGGAGAGGAAAGCAGCGAAGGAAGGAAGGTCGGAAGGAAGGACGGACGGAAGGAAGGAAGGGAAGGAGGGAAAACAAATCATGCAAACTGAAAAGTTCAGAAATGCAACATGATCCATGTATGGTTTACGCTTTGGTAAACCAACATAGCTATGGAAAATCACCTTTTTTAATGGGAAAAACAACTATAAATGGCCATTTTCACTAGCTATGTTAGTTTACCAGAGGGTAATGAGAAAATTCGAGCTCGAGAGCTTTGCAAATTGATGCAAAACGAGAGATTTCAGCTCAGAAATGCTGCAGATCACACGCAATATGAGTGGTTCGGCTTGCCAAGCATGCACAACGAGAAGTTCAAGCTCCAGAGTGTTGCAATTTCAATACGCAATACCATGTAAAATGAAAAAAATAAGCCCAAAACGTGCAAATGCCATCCAAGATGAAGAGTTTGTCTGCAAAAATCCTGCATGTGGATTTAAGTTCCAAAATTCCAAAATGTAGCACAAATACCTGCCCCCTTCCAGCCTCCAACGGCAGGGGGGGAGGCACTGCGCCCTTTCTTCCCACGCCCCTCCACCAGCTTTAAGATTTCAACCCCCAAGCAACCCAGGTTTGATCCAAATTTTGATCCCAGAAACCCAAGTTGGGGGCATAAAAAATTGCACGGTTCTACACAAACCCAGATCGGTTGATAAATGGAACCTATACTTGGGTTAGTTGCGGTTTCCGTCTCCCATCAAATTTGGGATGTAGATTTGTTTTCAGAGAAAAGCAATAGTTCTTAATTTAAGGGCTCCAGAAGTGATATATCAACATCCCATACCATTTGCTATTTGATACTAGCTTTGCATAAACAAACAATTCAAAACATATGAATGCTTTTCAACAAAAAATGATCGCGCAGAGGATTTGAAATAGGAGTCACACACTCAAGTGGTTTTTGCACAGATCATGTCGTCGTTCCTCGCAGTGTCGCTGACATTGCGCACCTGCGTTGGCCTTAGCCCAGTGTGGGTGCAGGTGTGGGTCTCAGTGGGGGCCATTTGTGACACGTGTTCGCTAACCTGTCCGGTTTTTTTCCCCCTAACAAAGCTTCCGGCAATGATGACAATTCGGATACATTATGTATAACTACTGTACTCTTGATTGCTGTATGATTCATAATATATCAATATGATAATATGATTATATTATATATATATGTAGTAATATTATATATGAATATATAGTAATATATATGATAATATGATATATGATAATATTATATATGATAATATGATTATATTATATATGTAGTAATATTATGATATTTAATATAATCTGATAATGCTTGTACATGTATGTAGTACCTATAGAGTTGTAATAGAAAATCCTGATCGGAGTCGTGTTCAGATTTCCTAGAATTGAACATTACTAATCTATCAACCACTATTAAACATGATTAGTCACAACCATCATGACTGGTATTACTTCTCAGCCAGTCGAATTGAACGGGAAATCTTTCGGATACAACGATAGAGGACCATACAAAGATGGGATTTTCATGCAAAACTTCTCAACAAAATCAACTGATCAATCCAATGCACAGGAGTTTTTCTCCCCTGTTTTTGGTTGGTGTTTGAGATTTTCGTGATATTTAGAGGGGACATCATTTGAAAGCATTTGAAAAATCAGTTGGCCTATATACATTCATGAAACCCAATTTCATTTATCATCATCAACCATTGTTTAACCATTATAAACCAACCACCCTCCGGTAATCAAACGTGGCAATTTGAAATCCACTATTTATAGATGATTTTCCCATTAAAGCCTCCATATATAGAGGATTTCCAATTGCCACGTTTGATTATGGGAGGGTATATCCCAGCCGTATATCCGCAGTTCGCTATAGCACATTTGGATCTGGATCCGTTGGGAAGCCACCAACTAACATATCAACCAGTTGGAGAACCTTGGGGAATCCTTTGTTGCTATGTTTACCAGAGGGTATACAATTTTACACATTTTTTTTTGGTGGTAACCCCTTAATCAACTAGGCCACTGGGCACTGACTCAGGGGTACTTTGTATGGTCCAAGTGTGGGGAGACGTGGGAGTTTTTTTCGGACCGAGCTTTGATTCGGATGGTGAGGAAAATCGCCATTTCTATATGGTTTGATACGGATAATTAATACATAATTAATCATGGGATAATCATGGGATCATGGAGTATGAATGCGAGAATCATGGATTTACCCTCCGGTGTCATTTTTAATGCTAGCGGGGAAATCGCGGATGAATGGAGGTTTGGTTCGCTCGGAAAGTCATCGTTCACTGGTGGATGACACCGGAGGGTAGCTATGTTTTATCTTTGCTGAGAGTGGTACGGTAAGCACTAAGAAAAGGAGTTCCATGATCGTCAATGGATTAGGTGAGGGAAAATCAAAAGGACACCATTGATTTTAAGAAACCATAGATTTTCCCATGAATATTGGTGGTTCCGTCTAAAATTGTTCCAACAAGACCAATCCATTGAGATTGTGGTCGCTGAAAATTCCAGCAGATGATCCATCAGTTGGCAGATCCATGTGGGAGGGTTGATGGTGGCTACAGATGGTGGCTAAGAAGAAGAAGAAGAAGAAAAAAGAAGAAGAAGGAGAATCAAAAACGAAGAAAACGAAGAAAAAGTGACTTCTCAACTTCTCGCAACCACGGATGATGTTTTAGTACTGTAAGGCACTGGGGAAAAGCCAAAAATGGGTTATCTTCGACTTGGGAACTTCGGTACGTTGATGTAATTTGCCATTGTCAAAACACGTTGTCAAACACTTGGTGAAATCACTCTTTGACCAGGACGGGGTTATCATGTCAACATGTAGCCCATCTAAACTGAGTATTTTGTGGATTCTCTATTTCTTGGCTGATCTTGGCTGTTTATCAACCCGAATGTTGGATTTCCAAACACACTTTGATATCGTGCTTCGGTCGAATTCTGGTGGGGTCCTGCCTACAGGGCCCATTTGCCTGTAGAGAGCCCACTGAACCCACACTCTTTTGCACTTCAAACCACGCCCCCTGAAATTTGACACTGGAACGTTTTGAGCAGTGCCGAAGCTCCAAACGATGGATGGTATTTTTTGGTTGTTTGCACATGATCATTTGAGGCCCCAACAAGAAACTTTGGGAGTTCCAGAAGTGAAATCTCAGGGAAAACATGTGTGTATATCCCTGACAGCCGGAGATATATGCAAAAAGTGTTTGACCAAAAAGGTGCGCGGCTGGCGCGACTGGAACAAACGTCTTGGGTTGATAGGTCAATGGCCAAAAATATCACGGCACAACCAATGGTTACCTTCCTTCTGATCAAACGTGGCAATGGAAAATCGTCTGTACATGGAGGTTTCGTTCGCTGGGAAAATCATCTAACTATTGCTGCGGGATTTCCAATGGCCATGTTTGGAGGGTAGCAATGGGTAGCTTCATGTAGCTTGGAATTTGGAAGCCCTTCGTATGAATCAATGAAGGAGACCTAACGGACCTAAGGGCCTTGAAGTTCTTGGATCCAGAGTACTCCGAATCCTTCAAGCACCTTCAATAACTTTTTTTGTGTCTTTCCAGGTAAAAATCCGACTAGTTCGGAGATGTTTTTGGAAGCTGGGCACTAAGATTCCCATTTGGTGGTTTCCTAAAATGGGGGTACCCCCAAAGATGATTTATAATGGAAAATCCTATTAACATAGATGATTTGGGGGTACCCCCATTCTAGGAAACCCCCATTGGATGAAATGCATTTTTGGCCATGTTTCATGGTGAATGCCCCAGCCTTGGCTCTTGAATCATCTGAAATCCTCATTCTGGCTCACCTTTTGCGAGCAATGACATCTCGAGTGATGAGACAAAAATCCACTGAATTTCTTTTTGACAAAGACAGATGGGCTAGAAAACCGGAAATCAAGCCCAACTATGTACATAGATTCGCCCGGACTGGGAATGAACCAGCAACATACGGATACGGCGATTCCGGAGTCCTCCAAGTAGCTGATACAATACATGGGCTTCACCAAACATGGAATGGGGATAGAAAGGGGAAAAAACTTGGAGAAAGAATACACAGTATACACATTTGAAAATTCTTTGAATCCAGTTGTATTGGTAATTGGATAAGCCATCAACAGGACTCGTGCCTTGGGAATCAGAAGACCAAGATGTGCATGAAAAACACGGGAATGACACCTCCGATTCCCTCAATACATGGCACGAATCATTTCGATATAATTTGCAATTACTCTCCGGTAATGAAAGGTGGCAATGGGAAATCCTATATCAAACTCTATAAATGCATGTTGCTAGCTAAGAAAATCATCTATGAATGGATTTTCCAGCACGCCATGTTTGAATATCAGAGGGTGAGTTACAAGATGTTACAAGATATTAATAGATATTAGATAGCATGCCAACCTATTTGATGCTTTGTGCAATCTTCCCCATGATTTTGGCTGATACATGCTGCAAACTCTCTCTCTTCTAATTCCCTAAAATCAATTTCATGCTATCCCCGAAACACTTTCCGGCGCATTTTTTGATGCAATCCTGGCGCTGAATGCTGAATGTTAGCCTCTGTTGAATAGGTCAATTGATGATTGCCATTTTCGATAGCTATGTCATGCTATGTCAAATTGCCAATATTTAAATTGCTTTCCCAATCTTTGTAGATTGATATTCAAGTCAGAAGGTGAATCAGAAGGTGTTTTTCTGCCACTGAATCGAATGCTGTGAAAAGCAGCTCTCGCCAAGTTTGACTGTTCGCATCCTGGCATTGATTTTCCTGCTCCCACCTATTGTAGGTACACAGCCACTAAGGGCACTGGGGGGGGGGGATTGGATGAAATTGGGAACTTTATGTAATTTTACGGGCAAACGGCGCAAACACCATTGTTTCGCCCACAATATCTTTAGGCTTCTTACGGCCTTCAGGGTTTAACTTTTGAGGTTTTAGGGTTAACGTGTCTCCAGCAGATTATCGGGTACCCCCGTCATGAATCGTCATGAATTAGTTCGAAGTTGGGCAGATGAATATTGCACAGCACATCCTTTCGCTGAGGGAAAAAGAACTCTGCAACCAATTGAAGTGAACCAACCAAGGTATATTTCTACGGGGAGATGGCCAGGAATCAAATATATACTCTATATAAATACCACAATATATATAATATAATATACAGAACAATCCCCGACAAGATGTCAAAACGTTATTTGTCAGTATTTTAGTGGGATTTTACATTTTGACAATTTTTTGGGGGTTGAACATTTATATAATATATTACGTATACACGTGGCAATGGAAAAATTATAGATGATTTTCCCATTTCCACCTCCAATAAGTTCGGGGATTTCCCAGCAATTGTTTGATTACCAGAGTCTAAATAAACATTATATATCGAGGAACCTCCCTGGCTGCCCATAGCCAATTGATGATGGTTCGTGTCTGGGAATCATGGCTTAACATGGGCCAACATAAACACTGCAGCTGGGGTAGTGAAACAAGTGTTTTAAGAAGAGACATTCAAAACGGGGCGTATCCCATCCCCAAAGTAGACGTTCATTATCATTCGTGTACTTATGTGTATATATTCAGATCTAGTGGTTATATCATGGCATCAAATATCTCATTGTATCCTATCAAACCGTGTTCTTATATAAATCCCATTAAATCTGACAAAATCCCCGTTCAAATGATCCCAACTCTATCAGATTGCTGCAAGAAAAACACGCCAACTCACTCTAAATCACCGTTCAAGAAACCCTATATCATTCATCATCCAACACCGTCCCAAAAAAGTGGTCACTCCGAACCACCTTCACCATCATTTCCATTCATTTCCCCTAAAAACATCCCAGAGTTGCAAACATCACCATTCTATACATCACATTACACTTAAACACAAATGGTGATTAAATGGTGACTACATATCATTACTGTACGTATATTTATAGATCAAAATGATGATCAATCACCATAAAATCGCGAAGCACCATGAAATGGGCATCAAAAATCATGGAACTAAGCCAACTAAACATCTTCGCTGCAAACCCTACGTTTGACCGCCCCGGAAATCGACTAGACGGGACATGATCATCATCTTCATCATGATGATGACGATCATCATCATCACCATCGCCATCATCGTCGTCTTCATCATCTTCACTATCATCGTAAGCATCATCAGCTAATAAACCATTCAACATATTTGTTCAGAGGGGTTTGCGGATTTGATCCCTTATGAAGATCAGTGGAAGTTAATACACCACTCAACATATTTGTTCAGAGAGGGTGGCGGATTTGATCCCTTATGAAGATATGTGGGAGTTAATCAACCAGTCAACATATTTGTTCAGAGGGGATGGCAGTTTTGATCCCTCATGAAGATAAGTGGGAGTTAACAAACTATATGGCATGGATTTGTTCCTTTATCAAGACAAGTGGAAGTTAATAAGTCATTCAACATATTTGTTCAGAGGGGGTGGTGGGTTTGACCCCTTATGAAGATACGTGCTTTGATCCCGTGTGGAAGATATTGAACGAAGAAGTGGATCTAAAATCCAATGCCATCTTGGATCTTCCCCATTCATCCATCAGTCCTGACTTGCGCCGTCAAGTTGTACCTACTCCAAGCCCCGGACCATNCACAAGTGGATATGGTCACCAATTGGCTGGTTTGAGCCATGGTCCTCCCGGGTCCTTCGTGTGTGATATCGCATGACTGCAATCCTGAGGTGTGACGAATGTGTTGTTGTGAGGGAACATATATCATTATATCATTTGGGGTGTGGTCAATCGTGGGGTTTGGCGCCAACATCTTTAAACCATGTGAAACCCGTGAAATCCCCCCGGAACTTCCCCAGGATTCCGAGGGATTTTGGCCTCCCGCGATGCCATGCTGCGCCACTCTGCGCCCTGGCGCCGGTGTTTCCAGTGGCGCCGCTGCAGCGGCCTGGCGGCGAATGCGAAACAGCATCGGCTGCTGCTGTTCTGGGCGGATGGGCAGATCGAAAAGAAGGAAGGTGCCTTGGTTGCAGAAAAAAATGGGTTTACTATGGCTGAATATGGAATAATGGGATATGAATGGGATACTTGTGGAATATAATTGGTTTAATAGGGTTTAATATCAACAATGAATGAATATATATATATATATATATATGCCCTCTGGTAGTCAAACATGGCAATGGAAAATTCACCATTTAGTTCGGGGATTTTCCCATGATGTATGGTTTACTATGGCTTAATATGGGATATGGGAATAATAACGGGATATTGATGGGAATAGTAATGGTTGTATGGGTTTTATATTTTTTTATTATCATATATTACATGGAGATTGCTATGGTTTATATACCCATACTATATTACCCATTCAATAATTACATGGGTTTATATGGCCTTGCTAAAAGGATATTTTGTTAGGGATGATAATGGTATGATAATGGTATATTAATATATATTAATGGATATCAATGGGGATAACATGGATATTACATGGGTCAATATAGGTTTGCTATGGGGTTTCCTATGGGTTTACTATGGATTTAATACGAGATTGACCATCTACAAACTGGCGCTGGTTTTCTCAACCGTTTGCAGTATGTTTGATTATTGGAGGGTATATCCATTAATATACTGTGAAAATCTCCCATTCTTGTCCCATGAATGTTCCATGACGATCCCTATCAAACCATACTACCCTCTGGTAACTAAACGTAGCTATTGAATCAACGGGGAAATAAATTGATATCAACGGGATATTGATAGATGATAGGGAGATTCATAGGGATAGGTGTTGTAATAGTATAGGGAAACCAATGGGTTTTGTTTATGCCACTTATGCATCGGATTATGTTGGATTGTGTACCCTTCCATGGATGTATGATGGTGTATGATAGCTTTACATATGCTTTTCCAATATGCCCGATATTCGAGGTAAGTGGAGCCAGCAGCGGCTTTGATGATCATCGTTTCATCACTATGACCAAAATCAGCGTTTCTTGAATACAACATGATCCATGTATGGTTTACCCTCTGGTAAACTAACATAACTATGGGAAATCACCATTTTTAATGGGAAAATCCACTAGAGTATCCTTATGAATATCCTTGTGACATCTTCGATGATTATTCTATTAGTATCCCAATTATCCCTATGAATTCCTATGACATCTTCGATGATTATTCCATTGGTATCTCTATGATTCCCTATGAAACCTATGCATGAAATACATGTGGAATTCTCCATTTCTTGTGATTTCGCCGCGCGAAGAGCGCGGTTCGCGCTCTCTGCGCTCAGGAACTTCCAAGGAGCTCATGCTTCTCTTCGGCCTCACGGCACGAGATGTGCGACTCTTTGGCATCTGGGACTGCAACTGGCACCCTCCGGTGTCATCAGCCACGTGGCGATTGCTGGGAAATCCCCGAACTCAACGGAGGTATAAATGATCTGGTTTAATAGGTATGACAATGGGGATATCAACGGAATTTTCATGGAGTTTAATAGACTTTTAATTGGAAAACTTTCATGGATATGTGTTTGTCTGAAAATAAGGCACCTCAAAAACCAATGGTCGATGATCATTTTCCATCCGCGGGAGGACTATTTCGGGGTATACCCTCTGGTAAACTAACATAACTATTGAAAATCACAATTTTTAATGGGAAAATCCAATATAAATGGCAATTTTCATAGTTACGGTATGTTAGTTTACCAGAGAGTACTGAATTTTCAGACACACCCATATTAATGGATGAAACATCTGTTACAATAAATTCTGCCATAATCATAGAAAGTGGGGCCTCCGTGAACACCTTGGTTTACGTTTTGGATTTATGGGGGAAATGACCACAATGGGTATTCAGAGTTCCTAAGTCTCTAGGATGAGGGGTGTAGAAAAAAGTCAAATGCCAAAAGAGGGGTCCTAGAGGATTAAAGAAGTCTGAAATCCAGTAACCACCAAAAAGATAGACTTTAGATGATTTGGTAAAACCGACACCAACTTAAAATGGTAGATTGAAGCTTTTCCATCGTTTGGGGTGTGATAGGTGGAAAAGAAGTGATAGTAAAAAGTTGTGAGATTCGATGTCTATCTCTTTGGTGGTGTGGTTGAGATGACAATAGATACCCTCTGGTTATTTAACTTAGCCATGGAAAATGGCTAATTTTGAATGATTTTCCCATTAAAACCTCCATTCATAGGGAATTTTCTGTGGCTATGTTAAATAACCAGATGGTATGTTTTTTGCATTCTTTTGCGATGATAGCATGGAATGACAAACCCGAAACATATGGGGATGAGAAGCCACGTATCAATTTTTGTTAGAGATTTTCTGCGGAGATTTTGTGGTACATGTATTAATGTGAACAGTGTTCGAAACCCTTGTTGGTTGATGATTATATGGGGTTATACTATCCAATATATTCGGGATGATCATGATCAATTATGGGAATCCCTATTTAATTGCCTACGGCAAGCCCGCCGGCCATAGGCAATTGGCAGTCTTTTCTTGGGACCTCTGGGACTTGGGTATTGAGCAGCTTGCATTGAGCACNGAAGTGCTAGTAGTAGCAGCAGCAGCACAGTAGTAGCAGTAGCAGTAGCAGGAGCAGGAGCAGGAGCAGGAGCAGGAGCAGCAGTAGCAGTAGCAGTAGCAGTAGTAGTAGTAGTAGGAGGAGGAGGAGTAGTAGTAGCAGTAGTAGTAGTAGTAGTCGTCGTCGTAGTAGTAGTAGCAATAGTAGTAGTCGTAGTAGTCGTAGTAGTAGTAGTAGTAGTAGTAGTAGTAGTAGTAGTAGTAGTAGTCGTAGTAGTAGTCGTAGTAGTCGTAGTCGTAGTCGTAGTCGTAGTGGTAGTGGTAGTCGTAGTCGTAGTCGTACTACTACTACTATTGGTACTACTAGTATTAGTACTAGTACTACTACTATTACTACTACTACTACTACTACTACTACTACTACTACTACTACTACTACTACTAGTACTACTACTACTAGTACTACTACTACTAGTACTACTACTACTAGTACTACTACTACTAGTACTACTACTACTAGTACTACTACTACTACTACTACTACTACTACCACTACTACTACTACTACTACTACTACTACTACTACTACTACTACTACTACTACTACTACTACTACTACNACTACTACTACTACCACTACTACTACTACTACTACTACTACTACTACTACTACTACTACTACTACTACTACTACTACTACTACTACTACTACTACTATACTACTACTACTACCACTACTACTACTACTCCTGCTACTACTACTACTACTACGACTACTACGACTACTACACCTGCTACTACTACTACTACTACGACGACTACTACTACTACTACTGCTACTACTGCTACTACTGCTACTGCTACTGCTACTGCTACTACTCCTGCTACTACTACGACTACTATTACTACTACTACTACGACGACGACTACTACTACTACTACTACTACGACTACTACTACTACGACGACGACGACTACTACTACTACTACGACGACGACTACTACTACGACTACTACTATTACTACTACTACTACTATTACTATTACTACAACAGAGGAACAAGTACAAGCCAAGAACAGAACAGGAACAACACCTTCCAATCAGACACGCCGGCAGGCCGGCGGATTAAGAAGGGAGTAGAAAGGGACGACAGAGCGCTTTGAACACTGCTCAAATAGATATTGACAGGATATTTCATGGGATTATCATGATATAGTCAGTGATAGGGAGATTTGTGGGGGTTAAACAACAAGTTTTCATGTTTTCAAGGGAAATCCCATGGGGATATCATGGGGCCGATGTTTTCACCAACAGTGTGATATGGTGGCCATGTTTTACCCACCTGTTGATTGGTTGTGGGGAATCCCAACGCCGGTGAAACCTGCCAAGTGTAATCTGCTTGAAACATTTTGAACCACCCCATGAGGTATTGTCAGGTAATCAAACATGGCTTGCTCGAAGATCCATCAGTGAGTTCGATGATCTTCCCAGCTACACTCTGGTAAACTAACAGTTTGCTATGGAAAATCACCATTTTTGATGGGAAAATCCACTATTTCTATGGCCATTTTCAATAGCTATGTTAGTTCACCAGAGGCTAGAAACTGGCATTTTTGATTTTGGGAGTTCCATGGATTTTCCATAGCCAGCCATGGAGCTGATGCCACCGAAGTTGGGCAGGTCGCCCCATGAACGGATTTGCTAAACCGTGTTTCTGAAACTCTTTGGTTCTCGCTGATTAACATGATGGGTAAATATGAGAGAATATGGCACAACCCGGTGTAATGATGGTTTAATGATGGTTTCAACGGGAAGATATTGAGATATTAACGGGATATTGATGGGATTAGGAGGTTAATGGGTCACCAATGGGATAATAATGGGATATTGATGGATATATCCTCCGGTTGAATAATTGCCAACAATGTCTAGACATGACAGATTGAGATAGTGATCATCTGCGCGAGTCATCCAGGCCGTTTTTGAGCCACATCCATTTGTTGATAGTCGCTATCTTGTTGAGATCAGAGTTTGCTTATCTCGAGGTGATTAGACACATTATAGCAAAGTAGCAAACATTGGGATATGTACCAACAGATATCTTGAAAAAAGTGTTTGATCTGCATCAGAATGCATAAAAACAGAACATATCACCTGTGTGGGGGGCTAAGTCATCCAAAGTATGGAGTTGCTAAGTATACTATGCTACAATCAATACCAAAACACAACAGGGGGGCCGGCTTCGTCAAACGCCCGGCAGGTACCAAGGGGGCGCACCTTTCGATTCGACCCGCAGCCTGGCTGCAGCTTGTTGGAGGTGCCAGGATCCAAATATCCCATGTGACAATGATGTACCATTAATATCAATATATACCAATAGATATTTGATGAATATAGATATTAATAGATATTAATATTAATAAATATTTGATGTGACAATAGAGATTAATAGTATCCATTAATAGATATTACCCTATGGTTATGACTAACATAGCCATAGACAATTGCTGTTTTTTTGGAGGATTTTCCCAGCTAGAAACCTCCATTTAGTGCGGGGATTTTCCATGGCTATGTTAAGTAACCAGAGGGTACTAGATATTTGCTGAATATACCATATTAATAATCAATAGGACAACAACCATACTAAGATGGTCTCACGGATATATCCTATTGATTTGTGGTTGCATATAGTACCATGAATGTTTATTGTACCATTAATGTACCATTATTATGGTTGAATTGGGACAATCTAACGGAATATGAATGGGAGAATGGGATATTGCTGGGATAGCAATGGGATATTGATGGACATACCCTCTGGTAATCAAACATAGCAATGGAACCACCATTCAGTTCAATGATGTTTCCAGCTAGAAACCTCCATGTGTAGGGGATTTTCCAGCTAGCCATGTTTGATGACACCGGAAGGTATACGTGGGGCTGTCGGATGTATTTTGAGTACATCATTACATCATTGATAGTTTGAATAGGAACATGATAATTACTCAAGGGATGCAGCGGGATACAGCATGATACAACAGAACCATTGGATAAGAAGCGTTTTAGAATTTTCCAGCCTACCCTGGGGTTCTTAACGAGGGTACCCTGAAGTCTGTCGGCAGTTCCTGTCTGTTTTTTTTTTGACCTTCTGCAGTTCGCATAGATCTTCACCTGTTAAAGGGTAATAAGAACTAGTGGCCAGAATTCCAGGGTACCCTAGGGTACCCTAGGCTTCTTATTTCAATTAGCCGAGAGAAAGGGTTGAATCCAGCAATCCAGCCCCTGAAGTTCTGAAACAGTGGTTTCACTGTACCCTATTTTCAAACAAACCTAGATGGACATGGTCGGCTGCTTCTCCTCAAGGTGGTGGTCAAAAATATGTAGCTTAGTTGGTGAACACAACTAGAACAACTAGCCTTTGGTACCCTAACATAGCTATTGAGAATTGCCATTTGTAGTTGATCTACTTAGTATGAAAAGTGGCGATTTCCCAGTTCGCTATATTAGTTTACCAGAAGGGAGCGTTTATGGTAATCATAAGTATCGTTAGTGGGCTGCACCAACTTTGCCCCGGGCCACCTCGTTGGGGACCATGTGATAAAACACCTGGTTTTCCATAGCAATTGTCAAAATCCAGAATGGGATTTTCCTTACCAAGCAACCAACAATGGAATGGGATAGTGGTATTTATCACGGCTCAACAATTTGACTATTAGGAAAAAAACTCAGATATAGGTCAAAGTAGGCAAAATTATGGCCTGATCGACCTACTATATAATCAAGAACTTAAATTGGACTTGAAACAAAACAAGCGAAAAACCTTGAGACCAGCAAAACCTACCCTTTGGTACCAGGGTCCAGCCCAGAACACAATAGAAACATGAAGATCCATCAAGATTTAGAAGAGGGGAACTCACTTTGATTTTTGTTCAGGGACCCCAGTGAATATGGGTTTGTCTGTGCATACCCCCTCAACTTAGACTTAGATGGTTCAAAGCCTCTTTTTGCAATTGTTTTTCATGTGCCTGGCCATTTCGGGGGCATACTAACAATTTTGAGAGTAAGACATTCTGCAGACTCAATATTCAAGTACACAGAAATTGTAGTATTGAAGTAACTCACTGATAATTCCCATTGAAGTACCACGCGTTGTTTTTGCTTCCTCGCTGCTCTAGGACTACTTCATGTTCCGCTTGCCGCCATTCACAGGCCAGATGGAGATGTCCCAATGTTTCCCCCGGAGGTGTTGGTGATGAAAAATGGGAGATGTCAACAATAAACATAGTGATTGAAGCAATGAAGATAGGGCTGAGGCCCTTTTTTATTGATAGAAAACACCCTTCTATAGTTTATCATTCAAATCCCTTAGATAAGCCATTCTGGGTAAATGATTGAACATGGTAATACAAACCTACGTCATTCAGAGAGGGGTTGGAATTTCTTTCCAGAACTCCTTCACGCTGGGCGTTGTCTTTTTTTGCAACTTTTCACCCGAAAGTGTTTGGAACTAAAACCGGAACCCACAGATGATGGTTGGTTGTCGTTCCGCTACCTCTGCAAGTCAAATATGACGTGCTGGGAAGTCCCCCATTTTAGTTCCATGGTTTTCCCGAACGAAACTTCTAGGCCACGGGTATTTTCCATGATGGCCTCCCATATTTCTCCATGAAATCCATGCGCCTGACAATTTCTTACAAGTTCTAAAGCAACGAAGGTTTATGGTAGATCGAAAACATCACCGAGGGGCACCACCATGAAACTGTTCTGGGTTAAATCCCAAATTTGTGTTGCCAATTTGCATCACAAGAAATCACCATGTCTGTTGGTTCGATCATGTTAGATCCCTATTTCTGTTCACCCATGTTGTTGGTTCAATCCAAAGGTCTCGTGATACAGTAAGCTTGATTATCACCACTATCACCACTATCATACCCATATCATCACCATTGTTTAACAAGTCTGATGGTTATACAGTTATACCATACATTGTCACCATATGAGCAGTGTTCAAGAGCCTCTGTCGTCCCTTTATACTGCCTGGTTTCGCACAATGGATTACGATGATCCATGATGATCACCAATAATACACATATCATATATATATAATACATGTATACATATATATATATAAATACATATATATATATATACACATATTGGGTAGTATATTCCTACTGGACATACTCATCAACCAACCGCGATTCATCAGTGATATCCACAAAACGACAGCAGATTCCCCACATTTCGCAGGTTCAAACCTTATTAAATGACTACAATCATCCCACTATGAGCCCCATGCATATCCTACTATTATCCCACTGTTATGCCTATTGAACATAAATGGAATATCACATTCATGTACGGTTTCATATGGTTTAAGAATGTTAACACTCATCCCAAAGTTCATCATTATGACACCATATTAAACACTATTAAACCATAGTGAGTATTATTAGACTATATTTAACATTATTAAACTATATTCAACATGAATAGACCATTGCTATAGTAAACACCAGATTGATATATCTTCCCAGCCCATGCTCCACGGCTTCGCTCTTCCCGCGTCCCGCTTCGGTTCAGGCTGCGTGTGGAGCGACTCGGTGATGATTCTGAACGAAGGCAACGGCCGCGCGGCCGAACTCTTCAGCAGGCAGCTGAGCCAAGTGGGTTGGGAAGGGAAGGGATGGGAAGGGATAGAGCTGAAACGAGGAAAAAAATAGGAATACTATAGGAATAGTATGGAATAGTATGGAAAAAACGTGGAGAATGTGGAGATATCATAGTAATTTGAATAAGATGGTGGAGATCGTCATCATGATCCATGGTTAGGTAAGGTCGATTTTTGACATTTTCAGTTTTGGATTCTGAAATCGTTTTTTGGTTCAAGTAAGGTCTTTTGATTTTCCGGGGACATATTGACATGATTGGTTGGCTTTGGATTATTGTCAAATTGTTATCCCTTCCCCTTAATGGCAATTTTTGATTAGTAAAATGATGATCAATCCCCAATGAACCCTATACTTCAGAATGGTAAATAATGGACATATCCATGGGGATAGAACCAAGATGGTTTATCGTAAATGAGAGAACCATCAAAAACATCCGTACGGCCCGGAAATCGGACCAGCGTTTTCATCGTTTTTGCAGATCATGATCATTTGCAATGGCAGAAAATGCTGTGTTTTGCACATGNCAGCGTTTTCATCGTTTTTGCAGATCATGATCATTTGCAATGGCAGAAAATGCTGTGTTTTGCACATGTACACAGCCATTTTTATGCACATTCTATCGCAAATTACAGTATGTCTGGATAAAAATGTGACATTTCGTGTCANTAAGCGTAAAAACATTTGATGTTCATCGAAGTACCGAAGACGTGTTAAGCGTAACAACATTTGATGTTCTTAAGCGTAACATCATTTGATGTTCACCGAAGAACCGAAGGCGTGTTAAGCGTAAAAACATTTGATGTTCATCGAAGTACCGAGAAGTACCGAAGACGTGGTAAGCGTAAAAACATTTGATGTTCATCGAAGTACCGAAGACGTGTTAAGCGTAAAAACATTTGATGTTCATCGAAGAAGCGAAGACGTGTGAAGCGTAACAACATTTGATGTTCATCGAAGAACCGAAGACGTGTTAAGCGTAACATCATTTGATGTTCACCGAAGTACCGAGNGAGACGTGTTAAGCGTAGCAGCATTTGATGTTCACCGAAGTACCGAAGACGTGTGAAGCGTAACAACATTTGATGTTCATCGAAGTACCGAAGACGTGTGAAGCGTAACAGAATTTAATGTTCATCGAAAAACCGAAGACGTGTTAAGCGTAACATCAGTTGATGTTCACCGAAGTACCGAGGACGTGTCTCCATAGATGCCCGATTGTGAAAACGAAGACAGATGACGTTATTGCACCCCCCCCCCCCCCCCCCCCCCCCCAAAAAAAAAAAAAAAAAAAAAGACTTTATACACCCCCCCCCNTATTGCACCCCCCCCCACCCCACCCCCACCCCAAAAAACCTCGAACGCAAAAAAATGCAAAAACGCTGGTCCGGTTTTCGGGCCGTAGGCAAAAACATGTTGGTTTGGCCATCAAAAAAAATGTAGTTTTTATGGGAATGAATGTGATACAATGGGGATGTTCTTGTTATAATCCATCCCTTGTTGGTTGTAGTCGCTCGAGCCAGGTACTGTGCCCTCTGTTGATTTAAGATAGCTACAGTATGGTAAATTGCCCATATATTTATATACATAGATAAAATGATGATTTACCTATTAAAAATGACGGATTTTACATAGCTATGTCAAATTACCAGAGGATAAATCATAGCCACTTACGGGGGGGGGTCACTTTACGTCGTTTTGCCTTGACAATAAGGATGGAAGAAATCCTGCACCAGTTGATGATTATTGGGATTCCTATGAAACACTGTAAAGAATGGGATTACAGCGGGATAAAACATCTACTAACTGGTGCAGGATTTCTCAACCATCCGCAGGTTTCCTAAGTCATGGGGGTACCCCCAAATCATCCAAGTCATTGGACCATGACTTAGTATTGAAACAACCATGGTGACTTGGGGATCCGCCATTTTCAGAAACCCCCATGTACACTTGGTGATAGGGAACATAGCCATTTTTATGGTTTACCCTCTGGTAAACTAACATAGCTATTGAAAATGGCCATAGAAATAGTGCATTTTCCCGTAAAAAATGGTGATTTTCCATAGCAAACTGTTAGTTTAGCAGAGGGTAATAAGGATAAGAATTGGATCATGGTATATTAAGGGGATATCACTCCCGGGGTATGTACCTCGGATATCCATTTGGGTGCGACGGGAGACGGCATTTCGGTTCAGGTGTTTGCAAAGAGAACTGGCATCTCCCAAAGGCGACCGGAGGATGTGGTCGATTTTTGGCTTTGGAACAGGGGGGTTTTAAGGTTTTTTTCATGGTTTCATAGGTTTAATTGGGATTATTAGAGTTGTACATGGTAAATCTGAAGAATTTGACGATGAATCTCACGGACAACCATTTTACCCTCTGGTAAACTAACATAGCTATTGACATTGGCCATGTATAGTTGATTTTCACATTAAACATGGTGACTGTTAGTTTACCAGAAATTATATCATTTTCTTGTGTTTTTTTTTCCCATGTTGTGTCTACTTCTTGTTTTGGTTTAGTTGAGCTGTTGGAAAAATATAAGGATACTGGATCCTTTTTTTGTGGTTCCAGTTCTCGAAAGGAGAATGGAAACAAAGTAGGACCATTGTTTTTTCAATCTAAATTCGCACATCTGAAAAACAAACATGGTGAAATTGTTAGGGGGTTGGGATTTGTGATTGGATATTCTTGTCAATCCCGAACGCTCGGGCGTCTTAACCCGTGGTGGATGAGGCATGTATGAAATTGGGGATATCCTAAAACAACAATTGTAGTAGTGAAGTTTATGATACACCATTGGATTTTGGGATTATCAAATCTTCAGACAAACCTGAAGGTATCCGAAAATAGGATGAACCATTGGATTGTGGGATATATTATTATTTTCCAACAAACCTAAAGTAGGTATCCATTCTAATTTTATAAACCACGAACAGTTTTTCCGGGTCCCAGGATTTTCCAATCATAAACCACTGCTAAGCCATCCAGCTGGCAGGTGCAAAGACGCCTTTCGAATTCCGGGTGTTGGAGATGGCCCTGCGTGAGAGCTTCGTGGAAAAGAAGGCGCGCGCAGTCGCTGGCGCAGTTCATTTGAGCGAGACGCGACAATTTCGCCAACGAAAATCAGGTACTATCAACAGTATATCAACATATATATCAACTACAAATTCTCGTTTTGCTGATTTAGTATATAATATCAACTATATAGATTACACATCATTATGAATCCTCATTTTTGTTGATGTTCGGCCCCTATTTTCGAGGCGTTTCTGAAGATTTGGCCTCCCAGCCCAGGACCGTTTCACGCGTTTGGCTGTGACTGGACCTTGAAAACAGGGGGGCTGAACGGCAGAGCTGCGGGAAACGTAGCAGTGATGGTTCTTAAGCAGTGATGGGTGATGGGAATATGATGTTTATCCAATATGGTTGATATTTATTACTGTATGATATTTAATGTGGTTATAGATATTTTGAATATTATGGCAACCATTGATGAGCATGGGAATAATTGCCAATAATATCCATTTTGAATCTGATACAGTACGTATATATCAATATCCACAATATATGGACATTAGTAATATCCACAAATATCCAATAATCGTAATGATGTTTATCCAGGAATGATATAGTGATTACTTGGATAGATTATGTTGTAACCTCACTATTAATAGGGAAAATTGTTGTAACCCCTTGGAACCCACAAATATGATCCCCTATTGACATCCAATCAAAGAACATCCATTAACATCCACAAATTGGAGGCATATTGTGGACATAGCCTCCGCCCGCTTGTTAGTCAATGAAGGTTGAGAACGGAAACCTCAACGAGCCACGACTGTTCTGGAGGGCTTTTCCGAAGGCTCTGTCATTCAAATCTTCCAACTTTTGGCTTTTCGCCTGGTCAATTCCCGTCTTTTCTGGGGGATTTTGAATTTCAGATGACTTGAACAGTCGTATCTGTAGGAGATTTGATATTCCAAATAGTTGGGTGATGTGAACAATTAGATATCTAAATTAAAATTCATACAACCCCAATATTCCTAATGTGAGATACGATTAGGACATTTCGCCACCCGTGGTACCTGGAGTTTTCCTTCAGAAATCAGGTACCACTCCCGGACCTGAGCCCTAGATGATCTCCATGGCATGTTTTTTGATGTGGAAATGGGGATGGACATCGGGTGGACGCGAGGTTGTCTCGGGAATGTGTTATTTTTTTTTTTGAAATAATGGTATGTACCCCCAATTTATGGCAATTTCATGATGTTTTCATCATTAATTTCCAATTCAAATGAGTTTTTGGGGTTGGAAGATGTTTTACCATGTAAACATAATAACAAAATTATATTAGCAGTAAACCATTTGGAAAAAAATACCAGTAAAACATTTACCATGTACCAGTAAACCATAAAAATCATTGTTAGACTGAGAATGATTTTTCCAGTAATATCACTGAACTCAGCCATCATCACCCTGTCGTAACTGAGGCCTTGATCGAATCCGCTTTGCGGCTGCGTTCTGTAGCTCGGTTGTGGGAAAACCTGGCTGCCAATAAACGACTACCCTTTGGTAAACTAACATAGCTATGGAAAATCACCATTTTTTATGGGAAAATCCACTATTTCTATGGCCATTTTCAATAGCTATGTTAGTTTACCAGAGGGTACCATTTGGGCATGGTTGAAGTCGCAGCCATCAAAACCGTGATGACTTGGGGGGGGTTGGTAACGTGGGTAAAACAATGATAAACCATCCCCCAAATCACCATAAATAGGTTGGATTTCAACCATTCCAAAATGAGTGGTTTATTATTGTTTTACCCACATTGTTGGCTTTACCAGCTGATATGACGGCTAATTTGGGGGAAAATGTAGGTGAATAGACTATTCGCGAGATGATTTGGGGGTAGAGCAACTTCAGGGTGCGATGTACCTCCGTCCAAACCACAACAATCGCAACTTCTGTTCTTTTCATCCTAAATCATGAGTAGATGAGCTTGTTTCACGTGGATTCAACATGATGTGGCCAGATACATTCATACTTACTCAGTTTCATGCAGTTTGATGTATAGTTTATTAGGGACGTGTCCAAGTGTAGTCTATCCATGTCCATCCTGATTCAAGGTGCCTACTGAGTTGTTTGTGACATTGCTTCAACCACCGGTCTATGGATGATGTGGATAGGATTTTCGGAGTTTGCCAATCAGAAGCTGGATTTTGCCAATTTTCATGGTAGGATCTGTGGAAGTAGTCACCAACAGAATTGGTAACTCTACTGGAAGACATCCTTTTTTGTGTGGTCAATCACCATTTTTCATCGGATTTTATCGGAGAATTCCCCGGGAGAATCCACTGAAAAGTCCCATCTCAGGCAGGCTCTGATACGGAGCTTCGCGTTGGCGACTTTCTGGCGCCGTCCTTGTCGCGTGTGACGCAGGAACATGCGTGGCGCGGTTGAGGATGATGAGGATGCTGGACGGGCGTTTTTCTGGGGGACGTCTTTCACCAAACATATGAAAACATGGACTTTAACCAGGAAAACGGAGGTTTCATGATGGTTTGTATATGGTTTATTATGTGCTGTAATATGGGAGATAACATTCGTTTATGGGGGATACAACTATACTTAATGGATGTTAATGGGCCATTAATGGGGTTTCTAGACCAACTTATCATGATTTTTTCAATGACAGCGAGGAGATTTCAGACAGATGCAATAAGGAGCTTCCAAGCATTTCAGGGGCTACAAGGGGTCGGATATACCCTGTGGTTATGACTAACATAACCATGGAAAATGGCTAATTTTGGATGATTTTCCCAGCAAGAAACCTCCATTTATAGTGGATTTGCCATGGCTACGTGAAATAACCAGATGGTAATGGATTCTGAATGCAATTCTTTTCAACACTGTGCAATGTGCCATGGTCAATTTACATGGGATGAATGTGGTACGGTCATCCATCCGATGAGAATCCAAACATTATGGAGATGCAGAAATCGTCGTGGATTGCTCATCCCCCAATATTCGCAAGTGACCAAAACTTTGTTTCTCTTGATAAACCATGACAAACCCATATGATATCCTATAATTTAAGGGCTGCCGCCCCTGCCGCCGACCCCGGATTCTACTTCTTCAACTTCAAGGGCGAGTACTTTGGCAACTTCAAGTACGACAGCCGCTCTACTCCTGCTGGTGCTGCTGCTGCACTTGCAGCGAGCTATAGCCTCCAATTGCTACATTGGCGAGTGCATGCGAAACACCCAAACGCCACCGCTGCTGCTGCTACTGCTGCTGCTGGTGCCTGCTGCTGCTGCCGCCTAATTTCGTGCCCAAAACACATAGAAAGTTAGACGACAAAATGCCTAACGTCCCTTCTGAATTCCTATAGAATGAAGACCTTTGGCACGCTGCAGGAGCAGTACTTGGGCGAGCGCATGCGAAACACTCAAACACCNAAGACCTTTGGCACGCTGCAGGAGCAGTACTTGGGCGAGCGCATGCGAAACACTCAAACACCACCTAATTTCGTGCCCAAACCACGTAAAAAGAGCCCACAAAAAATGCTTAACGTCCCTTCTGGATTCCTATAGAATTGAAGAGAAGATGAATGAAGATGAAGACGTGAATTCCTATAGAATATAGAATAGAAGTAGAAGCATAGAAGAATTGAAGATGCATGGTCTTTCTGCCGCTCCTGCTGCTGCTGCTGCTGCNTGAAGACGTGAATTCCTATAGAATATAGAATAGAAGTAGAAGCATAGAAGAATTGAAGATGCATGGTCTTTCTGCCGCTCCTGCTGCTGCTGCTGCTGCTGCTGCTGCCGCCTCATTGCTGCTGCTGCTGCTGCCGCATTGCTGCTGCTGCATTGCTGCTGCTGCTGCTGCTGCTGCTGCAGCTAGCCGGCCGCTCCAAGACCTCTGGCACGCTGCAGGAGCAGTACTTGGGCGAGCGCATGCGAAACACTCAAACACNTGCTGCTGCTGCTGCTGCTGCAGCTAGCCGGCCGCTCCAAGACCTCTGGCACGCTGCAGGAGCAGTACTTGGGCGAGCGCATGCGAAACACTCAAACACCACCTAATTTCGTGCCCAAACCATGTAACAAGAGCCCGCAAAAAATGCCTAACGTCCCTTCTGAATTCCTATAGAATAGAATAGAAGTAGAAGAATAGAAGAATTGAAGATGCATGGTCTTTCTGCCGCTCCT
>BGPT01002130.1:115804-141189 GCA_003297045.1 Symbiodinium sp. clade C Y103 | reverse complement strand
CCATGTAGGATTCTAAGGGGAAAGGGTGTGCAGAAGAAAAAGCTTAACATGTTCACTGTTGGAAGCTCAACAAGCGCAACTTTTGTCCTACCAGTGTATCCCTAAAGTTTGCGTGAAGGATGGTGTTTACCCGAGAGAAAGGGCCATCTTATGCCATCCCCAGAAAAGAAATATTTTTTCTGTGTGTTTAACAACTGGGGATGTGCCAACTAGTTCCATGACCGGCCTTTATTCCGACATCTCTCCCATGGTGTCGTTTGCTTTCAAGATTGAATTTGACGGGATCTAGGCCTCACGCAAACATACGCATTGTTGGATGCAAACAAGAAATCCGTTGGGAAATATGTGCAAAATATGATTCAAAACGAACAAGAATCTTTTAGCGACAATTCCATGTGTGGAAGGTGTGACACAACATCAAACAACATGCCTTCGCAAAATTCCCCGAGAGCCCCAACCCTTGGACGCAACTTGGGAAAATAAAAGTGAGTTTAACATTCATAACCTTGTTGTTAGCGTCTCGTCGGTGTGTTTGCCAGTGATGTCTGAATAAAAATGTTCTGCAATTGCTGACGTTGCCGCCGGTGTTTTTTCCTTCCAAAAAGTGAGCCCAAATGTCTGGATTGACCCAATTGTTTTGTCAAAAATGACCGGATGTTTGTCAAGAGCGTTTTTTTCCTCAAAATGTGTTTCTCTTGTCGGCGTTGCAAACAGGTAATTTGAACGCTAAAGAAAAAGGACGGACAGCCAACTGTCTCAGAAGTTCCCCGGAGACTGTAGGTTAACCCAGAAAATTTACAAACAAAAACAAAATCTATTCAAAATTGTTGTTTGTTGTGTTGTGCCATGAACATTCCCGTTGAAATTTCCCCTATGAGATGGCCGGCCTCAAGGCCTGTGAAGGTTTTTGTGGGGATCATGTTGTAGTAAACCACTTTCCTCTACCCAACCTTTTTGTAGCATGTACTACTTCGGAGGGCCTCAAGGCCCATTTCCGGGTGTCATTTTGTAAGGATTTGCCTGCACCCTGGCATCTTGTATGAATTAAAAAATTGATGACTAAGGCAGCCTAAGGCATGTCAAAATGCAGTTTTAAAACATGCCTGGATTGGAGCCATCATTTTGTAAGAACACCCTTTGGCTACTTTTAGGTGTCATTTTGTAGGGAAGTCATGTTGCGCAGACTTTTGCAGGAATTTTGGCTGCCGAACGCAACCACCATTTTGCGGGTTTCTGAAGCTGATTTTGAAGATGCACAGTGGACCCATTTCCTTATAAAAAACATGGGGTGATCCTTAAAGACAAGTGAATAACGCGGGGAAATGGCAGAGCAGCAGTTTCTTACAAAATGATATTTTTTTTGGGCCTCAGGGTCCAATATCATTTACAAATTGCGTTTTCAAAAGAATTTTGAAATCAGAAATTTGGGCCAACAATATCTCTTTCCAAAAAGGATCGTATAAAAAAATAGGTTGATGCGCCAGCCCCGCGCATTTTGTAAGATCAAATTTTCACTTGCACCCATGCATTTTGTAGGTTTTCTTGCACACCCCACGGCTCATAGCTATAGAATGCGGGGTCAGGGGTGAATTTCAAGGGGAATCTATGAACCATTTATATTTTTTCTGGTACTAGTATTGGGCTCACTGGGCCCGAAAACAAATTGCACTTCGCAAGTGGCGACTGGTTCCTTCAATAAACTTCGCCCATCCCAAATTTCGATTCAAATGTTTCCAACACTTCTTTCATCTTCTTTCCCCACCTGCCAGGTGAGGGTTGTTAGATCTTATCAGAGGTGCCCGCCGCCGCTTTCTCCTCCTCCTTCTCCGCCGCCTCCTCGCCAGCTCCAGATCGCAGTGGGCACTGCCGGACCTCAACTGCGAGTGCCAGATCGCAGTGGGCACTGCCGAAGCTGAACCACGAGCTCCAGATCGCAGAGGGCACTGCCGGACCTGAACTGCGAGTGCCAGATCGCAGTGGGCACTGCCGAACCTGAACCGCCAGCTCCACATCGCAGAGGGCACTGCCGGACCTGAACCGCGAGCCCCAGATCCCAGTGGGCACTGCCAGACCTCAACCGCAAGCTCCAGATCGCAGTGGGCACTGCCAGACCTCAATGCCAGATAGAAAGAGATAGAATGTCAGAGAGAATGCCAGATAGAATGCAAGATAGACTGGCAGTCAATTTTCGGAATATATGCCAAATAAAATGCTGGATAAAATATCCGAATATATGTCGTAATAAAACTCATATGAGCAGCATCAAAAACCTCCATAAAGGGAGATTGTCTTCGGGTTCATCTGGGGAACCCCCCGCGAAAGCAAAACCTCCACGCGCGAAAGCCGAGCGAAAGCTTCGCGAAAGCAGGTAGAAAGTTGAAAGGCATTGACATATTCATGTGCAGCAGCATTTACGGATAACTGTCCGCGAAAGCAGCCGCGAAAGATATTCCGAAACAAATGTCGCCGCGAAAGGAAAAACTGCACGCGCGAAAGAACCGCGAAAGCCGTCGCGAAAGCTTATGAAGATTAGAACCACTTCGCTACCCGGTTTTCAACGCCGCTTATATAGACAACGAGAAAATATTTCAGATTGAATTCGAAATAGACTGTCAGAAAATATTTGAGAGAGAATGCCACAACATGTGTGCCAGATGGAATGTCACATACAATGCGACATATAATTTCAACAAAAATGTCAGAATATATTTTAGATGGAATGCCAGAACATATGGGATAGAATGCGAGATAGAATGTCAGATAAAATGTCACATTAAAGGCATTGAAATCCTCGAACCAAACTATTTTTTCAGACAAAGTGTTTTTTTTCTTTTCCGATGCTTGCGTCGGACTGCAGAAAAGGCTTCTGATACAACGCCTATCAACACTTTGCTTTTCAAAGGTTGGTCCTTCACTTCTTGATGATGATAATCAGGATGGTGATAGTCATGATGGTGTTGGTGATGGTGATGTGGTGTGGTGCGGCTTGGGATGGTGTGATGTGATGAAAAAATGAAACGTAATGTGATGTGATGTCACGTGGCGTGATGTGATTCTCAATTTTCGATTTGGAGAAAACAACTTGCATGAGGTTTGTTCCTACGAAATTGTCCGTTGTTTTTTTCCCCTCCCCTCCTCATATTCAACATGGAAAAACTGAAACATTATCTTCCCCCAGCCAAAAACGTCACAACCGCCTCCATTGCTTTCCCTTTCTGAAGGTGTAATCGCTCGACTGTTTGCCCAGTGTCATAGAATGGTAAGCAGATGTATGATATGTATGCTGGCAGTGTTTTGCTCCGATTTATCGCTTCTTGTGACAACCAAAAGCGATATTTGTTCATATATACAGACGGAAACACCCGTGCGGTGCCAATCGTGCCACTGACTTGCCGTCAAGACAGATCAGCGGCGCAGGCGTTTGCAGATGCCGCTCGGCTGTCATCTTCAGATGTCTCGTGGAAACGGGACGCGCCACCTGCGGCGGACGCGGAGGAGCATGCAGAATCACAGCCGAAAATTTGGGCTAAAAACATTCCGGTGGAAAATCCCATGTTCAACTTATCCCAAAACCCATTGCGATCGGCTTTAGTCATTTTCCGATGTTTTTTTTTGGCTGGAGGCGCGTTGATGACAATATAACGACACCTCCATGAACCGCATCAGGAGCACAATCGCCCAAGCGGACCTTCTCAAGTGTGGGAGGATATTGTCCAGGCGCAAATGGGGAATCCAAATGTCAAAACAAAATTGTTGCACATGCGTAATCCATGCGAATTCAACTTTGGCAGAGCAAGTGGGTGAAACATGTTGCAGTGTGTCATCTGTGTCACATTCCAGTGAAAAAAATTGAGGATCCTATTTTCGAAAGTTTTTCGGCTATGTAGACATTGGATACTAGCGGCCACATGTGTTGCAGGCTGCCCTTTGCTGGACGGATGTCATTGATGCCGAAGTTTTTATCGCCGTAAATGTGCCCGGATGCCGAAAAGATCCACTCTGACACCATTTTTGCAGGGCGCGGCGATATGAACGGCGAAGTATTTCCCAATATTGTCATGAGAAACATTGTTGTGGTACAATGTTTGATGATGTGGCCATGCAATATTCAGGGCTTGTATAGAAACATGTAATGTAGACAGGGCATCGATCCTGCGATATAGTTATCAGTTCACTGTGGTAGGACTTGGGGGTACCATTTGTAAGGCATTGTGGTGTTGTGCCACTTTCTTGTTTGTATCGTTTCCAGTGCTTTGTTTGCCAAGGTGGTGCTGGAACAATTTCCGTTTGCATTTCGTAGTTGCGTGACCGTGCAGATCACGAAAGGTAGCCGGTGAGGGTACCTTCGGTTTTGTTCTATGTGCTTGTTGAAGGCGCTGCGATTAATATTGCCGCCCCCGGCTCGTCCCCCCTCAGCCTATATGTCTGTCGGGCTAAGCGAAGTTTTAAAAAATTCGCCGAACTGGTTGCGCGGGCAAATTAGTTTTTTTTTATTTATTGTTTTGGTTCCACGAGCACAGCTGGTGTTTTATTTATGGTACAGTGTTATAACGTATTATACGCTCGCTTACTTGCATTGTTTTGTTCTTTGGAAGCCAACGCGCCAATCATTTTCAGATCAAATCGTATCCTCCATAGAATGAACATACGAAATTGCAAAAACAATGATTCCAATTAACATCCGAAGGCCCCGAACATGTAGTCAGATAAAAACTCTTGAGTGTTTGCGTCCAAAAAAATAATGGAAAGCTAGCTGCCTCGGGATGGAAGTGCGCATTTTCCAACGGTTGTTTTAGATTTGGTTTGCTTGCCCTCGACTTACCTTGACCTACTTTTTATGTGATTGATATTTATTTTTTTCGTTTCAATTTGAAATGACCAAAATTGGCGAAAATTTACTTACAACATTTCGAACCAAACTGATCACAGTTCAACTTGCATATCGTTTGCACGTTGAACTGCGCGATGAGATTGTCATAGTACAGTGACCCGCGGACACAAGCAGCCGCACCCCGATGAAAGCGTCAGCCATTACGCCAAGTGGCACAAGCCAGCCAATAAATTCGCACCGCAACGAGATTGCCAGGCAGTAAATGTCATTAATACCTTCTCCAACAGTAAACCCTCCGTCCCCGCCAAATACTAAACACCTCAGGTAGGTTTTAAGTATTAGAGTTGTATTTATTATTAGGGGACCCTAACACTAAGTTGCGCACCTTTAACAGAGAAACCATTTTACCGATTTGCAAATCAACTAATTTCCTTCTCAAAATGCGATGAGTATGTTGAAACAGTGATGTTTTCGAAGCGGGACCTGCTATTAAATTAGGATTTTTAAAATAAAATCAATTCTTTTGCAACACTTAAGTTTTACATTACAACTAATTGGCTTTCGAATTAGACTTCAATAGTAAGGTAGAAACATTTATTACAAACCATTTTATTCGATTTCAAAATGAAATAATTTCCTTTCAAAACGCATTATATACATTGCGAAAAATATTTTTAGCATGTTTTAGCTTTCGAAGCGGACCCTACTACGAAATGAAAACGTTTTTTGCAATTGTTTTCAGTTTGAAAATGAAATGGTATTTTTTTATTAACGCCATAGATACGTTGCAACAAATTTATTTTCCAAGCGGACCGACCCTAATACTAAATTAATGTTTTTGAACATTGAAACATTTACACACATTGTTAATCGATTTTAAATTCAAGTAAGGATTCTTTTTACAACGCAATCAAAACATTGCATAAGATTGGCTTTCGAAACTGACCCGAAAATTATATGAAAAACCATGATTTTAATTTTTTTTGGTTTCCAATCCAATTTTTACGCGATTATTTTGTACCAAAAGCGTGGTTTTCGAAGCGGACTTTTATACCAAATTAGAAAGCTTATATAGCAATACCTTTTTTCCGGTGTCAGAAGGAAAAAAATTGTCCTTAAACCGCAATAAAATAATTGGAAAAAAATAGTTTTTGCTTTCGAAGCGAACCCGACTACTAAATTAAATTACCTTTTTTAAAAAAAAAAATACATTCCTCGGTAACACGCAAATAATACGTTGCAAAAAATTTGATTTCGAAGCGAACCTACTAATAAACACCTCGGGGCTAACATGGGCTAACTAAATTTTTAGCACCAGGTGGTCAAACCCACACATGTTAGATATAGTTTAGAATTCGTTTCTAAAGGGAATCAATTATAAGTCAAATTGACCAACCACAAATTTTTCAAAATTGGGGATGGATCTTAGTTTTTAGCATTCAGAGGGGTTGAGTGTTAGGGCGAAGGGATTCAATTTGCTGACATGGGAGTGGAAACATGAATGTTGGCCAGCACACTGGCTGGCGCGAAAAGCGCCATGAAAGTTTCAGCCAACGCATTGGCTGACACAAAACGCCCGACGCAACTATTCTCATGGTATTTTTTTGACATGTCCTGTTTTGATCCAATCCTTTGCTGTGCTGGCGCATTAGATTTTTCAATCCGGGTCCCCCATGTCATATTCAGTTTCCCTTTTTGTGCGCTACCAAAACAACCGCGACTGCATTGCTGCTGTCTCCAGCCCCCACAAAAAATTCTAAACATGATCCCGGGAAGTGCCATTCCATCTTCCTCCTCCTCCTCCTTCTCTTCATCGTCACCACCATCATCACCATCATCATCATCGTCATCACCATCACCACCATCATCACCATCATCACCATTATCGTCACCGGTTGGTTTGACATGCCACCCGACTCCTTCGCTTTCCATTTTTGCCTTGTACTGTTCTTGACGTTTTTCTGGTTTCAAGGTGTTGGTACATCCGATCCCTTCCATGATGCTCCGTCATTTTGTATGGTATGTTTTGTGACGATGGTTTTGCATTTCGATACACGTAATTGCAGCCTCCTTTGGCTTGAATTCTGTTTTTCTGTTTGCGCCATTGACAAGCAAAACCATGCAAAACCACACGTCCCAGAATCAACCAGTTTGAATAAGACTTGGCAAAATCCATGGCCTAAATGTAGGCGGTTTCCCTAACCCTTGGCTCACTCGCTGGACACATGGGCGGCCCGCTTTTTACGTCGATAAAAACCTGACCAATCAATACCCAGTCATCCTCGGACATACCTTACTACACCGAGTTCGTTTATATATTCCGATTTCTCGATGTTTTTTTCATCCCCCTCGTTTTGAGTTCCCAGGCAAGTTCGGCTAAAGAAATACTAGCCAGAGGTTTAGCCCATTGGGACGAACTGCGCAGCTTTACAGGCAAACCCAATCGCACGGTGCAATCCGATTTTTCCAAGCAGACTGGGGGAACAATCTAAGTGAACAAGTAATTCCGTAAACCCCGCCTGCTTCTTTGCCAAAAAGGGTGGCCCATGCCATACATTGTTTTGCAAATATCAAAACGCAGTCATCCCTAGCAGGTCCCTGTTTATCTCATGAACGTGGTGGTTGTGATAGGGAGCGCATGTTCCCGCTCCATAAATCTTTAAAAGTTGCCAAAGCCGTTTTTGAGACAAAGACTTCGGTTAGAGAGAATCATTCACGACTATTTCGTCCGATTTTTTTATACCTTTCACAAAATCGTGTCAACCAAACGCGGGCATCTCCGAAGAGAGAGCCTCTCGAAAAAAAAATAACAACACAACATGTTGGTTGGTAACTTGAATGGGCGAAGGACTAAAATCCAACTACAACTTGCCAACGTTAATGGTGAGATTGTTGAAAATTCATATTGTCACGTTGTTTTTTTTGGGGATGGGAGACTCTTTTTGCAGCGGCCCGGGTTCCGCGTTGGGAATTACATGTTGTAGACGCGCCATTCTTTATTACAGGGACGCGGCGCATTGGCAATTCCAAACCCCAGGTCTCATGGCCAATTTTGTTCACACAATTATTCTCTAGTTGTTTCAACGGGGATGGATGCTCATATTTATGCAGTGCACACACTCCTTGGCATACACTGTCCCCATAACAAGCAAAGTTTCCGTTGTTAGTGGAGAGACACGGAATTTTGTTGCCAACCGTCGGTGCACGAGCGCGAGGGGAGTACATGCAATGCATTCATGGAAAAATCATTTGTAGCACGTGAAAAAGCGGGAAAACCGTTTGTCATATTCCGCATGCACGATCTTTTTCCCACGCCGCTGTCACGACTATCGCTGCATGTCAGTTCCCCTCTTAATAATGATTCCGTGTGATTTTGTCATGGTCAACCCCGGGTTTCACACAAAGTGAAGCTTGTTGAACCAGTCGCAAATCCCCACCCACCAATCTGGTTGTGAGCCTTGAGGTTTTCAATGCTCTCGTGGGTGCCAATGTGCGCCTTTCGCCGTCCCCGCATGTGATTGCCAGAGGGGGGTGGTGCAGAGAGGGCGACGTGGCCAAACCAACATCTATTGGACTAAACGTTCAACATCGATGTATTCAATCTATTGTATGAAACCCCTTTGCACACGTGGGTGTGGCAAAAAGTTTGGGTGGTGATAACACACATGAAGGAAAAACTCGAAGGTCCGTATTTGATCAACAAGAATGACGCGATATTTTGGACGCATGGCTTTGCAGCAAGGCGCAACTGGGAGACACTTCGTTGAACGCGTTCCAATCGTAATGGGAGCATACACCTCCAGACTCTGACTTGGACAATTTGTTGAAAATGTTCCTACTTATATTTCGGTTTGAGACATTCAAGGAAGGAAAGTTATACGCACGTAGATTTGAAGCATTTTGACAGCTGCGCCAACAAACGCCACATTATATTCCACGTGCCCAAATACAATCGAACACATTTTTCAATGTCAAACAGCAGCTACATGCCAGAAGTGTTGCGCAACCGCTACCAGTACCGGGTCACTGCGCATGTGTTTGTGCGCGTGGCAACCCCACGGATGCTTATGGTTTTGCCAGCTGGTGATTCAATAACGGCTGGGGTTCAATTCGCCCGTGCCGCCAGTCACCCCATTGTTTTCTTGCTTGAATACATTGTAAAGGGTTTTGATGATTTCTTTTTGGCGTGCAATGGTAACCCGGAGTGTCCTGGCACCACTTTCAATTTTTACGTGCAAAATGAAATCATGCCAGCCCGCGTTTTGATTCTAATTTTGTTGCGGTAAAAATTGCCATTGAATTCAGGCAACTTGTGTTTCATGTTGTTCACCGGGTTGACCCCAACCCCTTAGCCACGCATTATTTTAGAACAATTTCTTTGATCCCACACTGCACGCCCATGTTGCTTTTGCCAATTCGTCCAAAACTAGTTTGGTAAATGCGAGCCCCTTGCTACAACAGCCAGGATCTTGTCATATGCTGACGGCCCAAGCCTTTGAACATTGGGTCCCGGCCCCAAGGAAACCGATGGTTTGGCGCAGGGCATTTGCGCTCCCGCTGCACGCAAAAGCATGAAACAGGATTGGTGTTTCCGCACCGTCGTTTCAAATTGCACACACGGTGTTGGTATATGTTTCCCCGAAAGGGTCGGTCCCATAAACATCTTTTAGCATACCATTTTCCGTTGAAAAGGTGTACCTGCTTGTCAAAACGGAAGGTTCCTTATTCCTTCCTTAATTCTTTTTGAATCTTTTTGATTGTAATATAGTAGGTTTGTCTCTTGCAAGCTGTTTGTTCAGATTGTCGCAAATTAATTTTGGTTTGGTTCCATCATGTTGGAGCCATGCCAGGCCCATTTCCAATGGTTGTATCCCAGCCTTGGATGGAACCCCAGAATTTTTAGAATATATTGGACGCGCATTGTAAATGCCAGCAGGTAAATTCTTTAAATTTTGACCCCGGCTACGACCATGCGGTTGTTTATCACTACCCACAATGTAACTAGCAGGGGTGCATATCCAAGTCTAATTCCTGGCTGCCATTCCCGTTTCACCTTGAGGCCGCACACCCGCAGCAAAGAATTGCCTTGAGCTGGGCCTGGTAGCTGAGGAATTCAGTTCCCGGGTCTATTGGACCAATGTCAGCTTGGAAGGGGGGGCTTGACAACTACATGTCAGCTGGGGTTTGTAAGGGCTGGCTCGGTCACGTAACCTTCATGTTGCACGATTTGCACACAAACGAACAAGTCAAAGTTGATATTTATTTGCTGGGTACCCATTGTGTTAGCCACGAAAATTTTTGACCGTCCCCGACAGAACATCAATCAGATATATTTTTCGGAACCTGTTTTTCCAGTTTCTTGCTTATCGATTGCCGAGGTGAGGACCCCGCAAGAATGGCAAAGCGATTGCCTACGTTTTATCGGACAGCATTGCAGAAATGTGTTTCGCCTCCGATTAAGACTGGTTGGGCGGGTTGGTTTTGGTGAACCCAATGTGGCCAATGAAAAACAAAGTAAATACAACCATGGTCGTATTGATAGCACACTTGACCGAGATCCAAAACGGCCACGGGGCCCAAGCCGGGGTCATGATCCTTTAGCTCTTTTCTGTAGCTAACGTTTTGGTTCTCCCACATGTGATTCTTCCCACAAAGGTAAATGAGATCTTCTGTTTGGTGATTCACTAATCCGGCTGGCCAAATTGTTTGTATTTCGAGTGTGTTTGCCCGCAATTTCGGCGTGATTTTCCTTGTCTTTCTGTGGCGTCTGTTATGACAACATCAGTGGCAAACAATGTTGATTTCTTTGACCTGTCCCCGTGGTTTCGCAAGCTTCCGGCGCAAAAGCAAAAACAGCTGGCCTCCGGCCGATATTTTTGCCAAAGAGTTTTGTATCTATGTCTGCTGGCACGGTTTTGTTATCTTTTTGTTGACGTATTAACTATATTTTTTAATGCATTTATTTATACAAAGTTTGGTCATGTCCTATTTGAATCTACCATCTATCTTTTTCAACAAAAGAAAAGAGGCAAAACATCACAAAACCAATCGTCAATTTCCCAATTCAACGGGGCATGGCTGGTGCATGCACAGCTCCAGGTGCGCCAGCTCGTCGTGCGCGATACTGCACACTTCGGCGAAAGGCGGGGTGGCGGATGCCCAGCCCAGGTCCGTTTACAAACATATTCCATTGATTGTCATAATTTTCATCCTCCCACAACCTGTTTTGCCAAATTGTTTTTCATAGCACCTTTGACGTTGCAATGGTTTGTTGCAATTTTTTGAAATTTAGTGTGTTTGTTCAAATTCTCATCAGTTGGCGCCCTACCTTAACTAAGTCAACTATTTTCTACCTACTCCTAGTGTATTCGGCCAGCAGGATTTACAACGTATTTTGACCAAGGGACACAAAAATTCATTTTTTGGAAGGGTTTGCCCAATGGTTGTAGACATCTTGCGCAAGCAATAACCGCATAAACAGATCTACAGATCTGTACCTTAAAGCGCGCAACCTTTGTCATTGGTGATTGATCTGTTATTGTAATGGCCAGTTCCCACAGGGACGCATCTTGCAGCCGATTTCAAAACGCATATGCTTTTTCGGATATGCACATACATACGCACAATAGCCACACATCTATCTTTACAATGAGAGATGAACAGATCTTTTTGCATGTGTCTGTTTTTTGATAACCATGTTTTTCCCATTTGAACAGGGGTTTTCCCGTTGCTATGTTGTATTAAGAGTGTGCAGCATGTTCCTTCCTAGTCGTCCTGAGGGCGTCCATTTTTTTGGAAAACAATCTTTGGAAATCAAGTTCGATTACCAAAGGGCAAGGTTGTCTTGCATGCGGGATATTCCCAGGTGCACTAATAAAATTCAAAAGAAACAATGGTCAGCTCAAACTCATGCCTGTGACATTGCACCATCTTCTTGATTGGGCGTTGATGTTTGGTGATTTTTTGGCTTGCCATCAGCCACCAGAAGAACGGTCCACATCAACAATGGATTTGGGTTGCGGCATTCAGTTTGCAAGCTCCCACCTCATTGCACCGTTTGGGTCTTTTTCACAGTTGACTGACATCGTAACTTTTGTCAGAAGGGCGGCTTGGGCGATCGTTTCATGGATCATGGTGCCACACCCCAAACATTACTCTTAGCATTGCTTGAAAGCAACATTATTGGTTGTGCGGCTTGCTTGATGACAGCAGAGCCGTGTTGTACGTAGTTGCTTTGGTCGGTTCAGTGCTTGCTCATGCAGCGAAACCTATCTGAAGCGCGTTCGAATTGCCGACCTCCTAGCTCTTTCACCGTTGGCAAACCAAACTGAAGCAACCAAAGTAAAGAGATGGGGCATGTATGGGCATGTCATGTCCACCTGTTTTGAAGCTAGTGCGAAGATACTAGAACATGGTTATTTCACACGCATATAGTCATGTAGTGTTGACGTGCGTAAACATTTTTCATGTTCGTTTGTAACGGGTTTCACTGGATATCGGCAGGTGCGTGGAGAGGGGGGGGTTGAATGATTGCGTGGGACGAATACTTGGGTCCCTTGCACAAGGTGTAGGACCAGTAACACAACGAAGAGTCAATGATCCAAGCACGCGTTGCAATTCAGATCTAGGCTTCGGATTTCATTTTGGACCCACAGTCTCAGTTCCAAACATGCCAGCCCAGTTCAACCGTCATATTTTTTTCCCTTGTTACAGTTTGCGAATTTCCCACCAGCTACTATCCATGTGACAGGGAACTGCTTCGTTTGGTCTGCGGCATGCGGCTGCTGGAAGCTTTACAGGCCGTAAATCTTTGGGAGGTGGGCATCGGTGAACCCAAAGGCCATTGGGGATTAATTAACACGATTGAACGGGACAGAAATGACTAACCCAAGATGTTACCAAACCCTCAGCCTGTCAGTAGGGACAACCAATTTAAATATTAATTGGTCATTAGTTTGGGAATTATTTTCCCAAGTATTAGTCATGGGTATTAATCCGGGGCCGACATAGTGTGATGGCACGTGGAATATAGGGGTCCACAAAGGATGCCGAAAAGCTCTTCAAGGATGTGAATGATCATTCCCCAATAATCTCCGGGTGCACTTCATGTTTTGCTTTGCTCGGTGGATTTTGCGCTTATTTGCAACTTTCCAATTTCAGTTGACTTGAACCCAGTAGAAAAATGAATATATGATTTAACTTTTCGTTTTGGCCCGTACCCAGTTTCACTACTTGGGGTATGGGTTGAAATCACAAACCATTCATCTATGATTTTTTGAATTGATCTTCTAACACAGGGCACTGGCTGAGATTATTGACATTTTTCTCGCCAGGTCGATGGGTCCTCCTTCGGCGCTGGCTTTCCCGATCCCGAGCGGCTTTTTGGCAGCGCAGGGCTTGGTTGATTGAAATGGGAGCGCGGGAGTTTTGGAGTTATGCTTTCATTGAAACCTTTCGGCATATCCGGCGTGGACCTTACAGGCGATGGTTACAACATGTTACAACTTACGGCTCTTGAATCTTGACGCCGTACTTATTCACAGCATTATATTTCACTTAGGGACCCAAACCAGTGCGCATGCACCGCACATCCAACTGCAGGGTTGGCCAAGTATTGCCCACGGTTGCAGCACATCGCCCGGCACCTAGGGCGGGTCCCTGGGGTGGTCCTGGGGTGGTCCTGGGGCGTCGAGGAAAAACATATGTTTGTGAGACAAAGTGAAGTGCAACCGTTATTTTTTTGCAATGCCTAAAGTTTCTTACAGTATCTTGCTCATACAACACAGAAATGTATCGTATTCTTCTGGCCATTTGGCCTTTGAAACCGAAACCTTCCCCATATGTTTTGCTGACTATCCAAGGTATATGTTCTAAATACACTCACATGTACAAGCTATAGGTGTTTCAATTTGTTTGTGACTTGTGTGCCCTTTCATGTTTACGCACGCTTTTTCCAACTCTGCAACCTCCTAATGGTGGTGACCATCCCCATGATTGGAATCCCGCTTGGATGTGCCAAGGCCATGAGTTTTCGCCCCGATATGCCCTCACAGCGGGTCGTGTTTGAGGTGCGGGGGCAGCATTTTCGATTTCCCAAGGGAAACCCGCGACGGGCCTATCCAAAGGGGAAGAATAAACATAATTGCAGTAGCACCTTCTAGAACCCACACTGTCAATCAATATTATAGAAAAGGGTTCTTGGAGGTTCCAGGAGCTGGAAGAAGAAGGTGTACAGCAGAAAAGGGCGAAACTCAAAGCTGAGGTCCGCTCCTTGGCATGTCTGGGACGGCGCTTGCTGACTTTGGATCTGGGTCCGGGCGGCTTAGATGGGCCGTGAAGATGTTCAAAAAACTGCAGGATGCAGTGAAAAAAATGCTGGTTAGTTAGATCAACCAATAGTGGTCGGCTGAAAGAATCGCCCAAATTTAGCAATCCAAACTTGAGTTGTGCCAGACCCTGCGTTGGCCAGCTATTTCTCCAGTTCATGCGATTCCAGTGTTGAGTTGACAGGGGTCGGCACGGTTTTCTCATTGCTTGTCCATTCAGCAACTTTCATGTCGCAGTCTTGGTGATCAAGAGGGATGAGAAAGTAGAGAGACATCAAACTTACATAGCTTGCTTTTTGTTACTTTGTTCTTTCATTCATGTTTTGTTGCGGACTCCAGGTCATGTAATGCCATGACCGATTTGTTTCCGACGTCCACAAATGTTAAAAGCACAGCGTGGCCCAACCTGGCCATGTTTGACGGATAGGCAGACTTGAACACTATCCACTGTCAATGCTGTAGGTGCTGTGGCAGTGCGAATCTTCGGTGGGTCCTGCACCATTGCCACGTTGGGGTGCCGCAGATGGGGGCAGTATAGTGGTTCGGGTCGCAGTGACGCCCTATAAATTTCGTGGCTGTAACGCAACTTCATCCGTTGGCCTTTCCCCCTGCGCCTTGGGTTGCCCAGTGAATCTTTGCCTTGGCAGTCTGAGGTGTTGCCCTCAACTTCAACGCTGGGTGCCCCAAATCCTTGATGTCTTGGCAGCAATGACCACGAAGGGCTCCAAACTGGTGTTACGTGGGTGTATGGGTTGCTGCATGGCTGATTGACTGTGGAGTCTTCAGCATTGAGTATTGTGTGTTGGCTTTGATGTTGATTTTGGTTTTGTTTTGGTTGTGGTTGTGGTTGTGGTTGTGGTTGTTGTTGTGGTTGTGGTTGTGGTTGTGGTTGTGGTTGTGGTTGTGGTTGTGGTTGTGGTTGTTGTTGTTGTTGTTGTTGTTGTTNGTTCGTGTTCGTGTTCGTGTTCGTGTTCGTGTTCGTGTTCGTGTTCGTGTTCGTGTTCGTGTTCGTGTTCGTGTTCGTGTTCGTGTTCGTGTTCTTGTTGTGGTTGTTGCTTGTTGCTTGTTGTTTGTTGCTGGTTGCTTGTTGTTTGTCGCTTGTTGCTTGTTGCGTGTTGCGTGTTGTTTGTCGCTTGTTGTTTATTGCTTGTTGCTTATTGTTTGTTGCTTGTTGCTTGTTGCGTGTTGCGTGTTGTTTCTCGCTTGTTGTTTGCTGCTTGTTGCTTATTGTTTGTTGCTTGTTGCTTGTTGCTTGTTGTTGTTTGTGCTTGTTGCTTGTTGTTGTTTGTGCTTTGTGCTTTGTCCTTTGTCCTTTGTTCATCTTTGTTCCTTGTCCTTTCTCCTTTGTTGCTCGTTGTTCATTGTTCGTTGTTGTTGTGGTTGTCGTTGTTGTCGTTGTTGTCGTTGTTGTTGCTGCTGCTGTTGTTGCTGCTGTTGTTTTTCACCACGTCGTTTGAGATGATGTATGAATTGTCAGCAGCCATGTCACTAGGTCCAGGTATTTTCTTCCCAGCGGGAGGCATGGCAGGCAGACCACCACTTGTAAACGGGACGAGGAAAAAGACCAGCTGCATCAGCAAGAGCAGCAACAAAGCTGCAATTTACAAGAACATCCTGAGCCCCTAAAATTTTGATACGGGAACGCATAGAACCTGAGAATGGCAGCCATTCTTCCAAAATTTTCTTTTGGTAGGCACATCATTTTTCCAGCTTCCACTGTTAGAGTAGAGAAACCGGAAAACATGCGGATTTGAAAGAAATTGATCGAAGCCATTCGAACCCATACTGGCCAGATATGCCGCTTTCGCAGGGTGTGACTTCCACATGTCACAACTTTCCAGGTCTCAGCGTCCAGCTGCATCAGCAGTTCCAGCCAGATGTCCCTCAGCTTGGGGCACTTGGGGGGCAAGTTTGGCTAAATCAGCAAGAATATATATAGACTATATATATGTGGTGTGGGTAGCTATTGGTTAGTATGGGTCAGTATTACTTAATATATATTAGTATGGGTTAGTGCTCCGCTCATCAACCTCCAGGCGTGTATCCAGTGGCCAGCGAGGGAATGTAACGATGTAGTTGTATGATCTTTTGCGTGACCATTAGTGAGAGACCTTTGGTTTCAGCAAGTTAGCAAGCAGGCAAACGAGGTTTGGATTTCAATCGTGACCTTGTTGGTCGTGTATATTTCATCCATTTAGGTAAATGCCGCATGAGCCACCAGAATCTCAGTTGATGAAATCCTGCTAGCTTGCTGCGCCATTCTGTTCCACCAGAGGTGGTTTTTCAGCTTCTTTTCTGAGGATATTTCTTTTCTGGGGTGTGTGCGTACCAGTCGCAAGACTCCCTCAACACCAATGGCACCAGTGCTGTTTCCTCGCACTGGATTGCTTCAATCAGAAATAAATCGTTGAATTTTCATGCCCAGGGGCAAGTTGTGATTTGTAGATCGGCGGATTTGCTTCAACCACTTCGGCCAGGTGGTCGACCCCAATGACATCGCCCAAGGTTGCCCAATTCAGGCGGAGGGGTCGTTCTAAGATGTATAACGGATGTTGTGGAACAGCTGGAAGCGGCAGTCCATTCAGCTACGCCTTGGTTGCTTCCTAAATGATCGAGGTGACAAATGAGGAACAGACGTTGTTTTGGCCATCTGATCACACCTTTCGCCCGTAGGGGAAAAAAGAATCCGGATAAATAGATTGCTTGCCAACGCCTGCTTGTGACTACTCACAGTTTGCAGGCCGCTTCTCTGTGTTCAACAGAAGCACGCAAGAAGTAGCCAATAATGTTTACATGAGGTCAGAAAGCAAAGGCTTGCGATTTTGGCAACCCCATGCTTCTTGCTAATTCAGTGTCCATGTGAAACAACCTCTCAGAGAACAACCTCTCAGAGTGTCTCTTGAGGGCCCTGCGACGCCTTGCAAAGGAGTGCCTCAATTGTATTTACCTATTTACCTACCTACCTTCTGCATCTATCTATCAACCTATCTACCTACGTACCTATCTACCTATCTACCTGTCTACCTATCTAACGAATTTCTTATCGATCTGTCGAACTATTCAACTATCTATCGGTCTATTTGTCATGTTCCTTCTTTGTATCTATCTATCTATCTATCTATCTATCTATCTATCCATCCTTCTTTCTATCTATATCTATCTAGCCCTACCTATCTACTGTCTATCTACCGACCTACCTACCACATAGATACAGAATATCTTCATTTATATTTATTCAAACTAAATTTCATTCGATACTTATATGTATATAAGTTATTTTTCAAGTCTTAGCGTGTGCACGTAATACTGTATATTTATGCCCCATGGTATCCCAGACACGCCGGGTTTGAACCTGCTGACTGACCATGGTTTCGGACTTCGGGATCATCCCAGTGCGAGCACCCCCGACCGGACAGGACATGGACCTGGCTCCAGTGGATTGGAGCGATCTGATCTTGGAAAACTTCGTGACGCAGGTGTGGCCAACGAGGGGACTGCTGAGGTGACCAGGCGATGATTTCTGGTAGATACACCAGAAGTCAGTGGCGTTTATGAACCGCCTTACTACTGCACTTATCTGAGCCGGTTTTAATTAGCTGAATTCTATAGTTTCAGGTGGCTATTTATTGAAGTAGTTAATGGTAGTTGTAGACCAGCAAACGTAATTGGGGGGCACCCTTGGACTTGGGTATTGTATGATAATCGACTATGGGACTCAACCTACAGAATTGGAGGTATACAACCAACCATAGTGGGGGTGTAATAGGAATGTTTGAAAGTGGATGCACCAAAAATGGCCACAAACCCATATGGGTGGCCGAATTCCGGCATTATGTATGGGTTTTTCTTGGTAGGTGCCTGAATTTGTTGAGGCCTGGTGCCTTCTGATTTTGGCCACCCTTTTTAAGGATTGCGAGGTGTTGTCAGACAACAAACAACTAAGGCAACTTTCCCGACAACCTCTTGTGATTTACCACAAGTGTGGAGAATGGACCATTTTACCGATTATGTCTATATTAAACGTAGTGATTTTCCATGGCCCATAGCTATGTTGATGTACTGGAAGGTACCCATGCACGATCCAAGGACTTGAATTGCTGGGGGCCAGGTTTCTTTGTAGCCGCCCGCACAGGCACCCAATTTGAGAAGGCTGGTGCTTCGGCACGTTGCGCGCGGGGCCAAAAGCTGACGGTGAAATCCCTTGTGTTTGGAAGTGGCGAAGGGAAAAGTAGGGGTTGAATTGACACAATCTTGAACTTGTGGACGCGCTACCAGGCAAACGAATTCAAACCTTGACCAAAGTATCTTTTGGTAATCAAGGGCATGGTTTGCCGGAAAATCAGGCCGGATTGAATTGGTTCCATGATTTTCCCAGTTTTGAATTTCCATTTAGTTCGATGGTTTTCCCATTTAAGCATCATTAAAAATCACCAGTTTATGGGAAATTGTCGAGCTAATAATGTTTTTTTAAAACCAGTCCTGACTCAGGCCGCATGCCACTGCTATGTTTCTGGTGCCGCTCGTGGCCATTTCCAGGTCCCTGGAGGTGACGAGGGGATTTGTCAGCTGGAGAAAGGGGTGATATCCTGGATTTGCCTAATAGTACCCTAAGGCAAACCAACGTAGATGTGGAAAACCCATGGGTTCCCTTAGGAAAACAATCTAAAAAATTAAATGGTGGTTTTCCGCGTCTATGTTAGTTTATCCCAGGTGGTTTTCCACGCTTCAAAAAAAATGCCGAAAAACAAAGTCTTGTACGATGAAATTGTGGTTCTATTTTCTAGGGGGTTACTTTGAGTGACAGATTGCAAGACCCATATGTTTTTTTGATTTTGTCTGCATTTTGTTTTGGGGTCCCCACAGGCCTTGCATGCTTGACTCTGAAGGAGGCAAGCTGGCCTTCATCTATGTTTAACACCCGTTCATTTTCAGTTTGGAAAGGATAATCCACAGATATTCTCAGATCAGATTCGAATGCTCAAGGGATGTTGTTGCATCCAAAATAGATTGACCTAAGCCAGCATTTCCAAAAACGTGCATGTGGAGGACCTACAATTGAGGAGCCCTCGGCCCAAAGTATTCTTGCATTTGGAGAGTAATAACCATACAACACCCATCATTTCTGGTGATTTTCATGAACGATCACCTTCGAATTCATGCATCTCGGCTCCAAATGAAGGCCAGTGGTTTGTTGCACTTGCATTTGGCGCTACATGCCCGATCGGACCGTGCCAGTTGCTGCTGGGGCATGGATTCAAGTGGAGGGGGCCAAAACACGCAGTGTGTCGTAATGGCGTGTTTTTGTGTCGAAGCCTGGAACAAACTGGTGAGAGTGTTTCTTTGCAATTCTTTGTGTTTCTTTGATTCCCGTCAAGGAAAGGGTGTCTGAAATTTTGGCATTCCACCACGATGGACCTTTGTAGTGCGGGAATTGGGGTTGCTTCATGTCACACATGTATGGTCATTTTGGGGGTGGTTAACAAGTTCACACCGGGGATTTGGGGGGGCTCCAACCCTACTCCAGCAAAGTCCTCCCAGCCCCTTCCGCAGGACCCAGTGAGAGCCGCAGAATGGCTACAAGCCCACACACCCAGGAGTCAACGCTGAAAAACGCGACGTGAAGGGTGAAGATTATCCATTCAGATGAGAGGAAGCATTCCAATTAAATTTGTTGAATGCCGGTTGTTTTCAATGCGTGATCTAGGTTGCATGTGGACCCGGGAAAAGTTTTTCCCCCGAATGGAAAAACCGACACTGGGATATGTGCCGCCGATCCCCCGCAAGAAAAAGAAATATAACTACGACCTTCTTAAGATATATACCATATCAAATCACCCCATCGACACCTCAATATGAATGTTGGGTCTATTTTACCTTTTTGTCGTTGCATCTATTTATCCTGGTGCCCTTGATTATTTTTGGGTATTTGAACTCTGGACGATGAGGTTTGATAGGTTTTTTGGGTATGGAACCACCAAAAAGGGCAATCCTTGACAATTGTGAGGATTGCGCTCGATATTTTCAAAAAAGAATTTGAATGAAACCAAATAGAGAAGGTGTTTCTCAAAGTCTTTTTCGTATCATGCCGAGGCCATCTCCCACTTGCGTTTGCGCAGCTTGTGCCTTGATTACGTCCTGGCCTTGGATCCAGTTGGATCAGCTGGAGGTCCTATAGGGAAATCGGTTCTATCCGCAGTTGGTTTGCTTGCCTGTGGTAACGTTATTCAGAAATTAAAACGATTCATGAATAACGTCATGAAAACCCCAAAGTTTTTGATAGCGCCATAGGGCCCCAGCCACCAAGGCTGCTCCATTGCTGTTGACCGAAGTGATCTCTGCCATTTTGGGCCTGCGACCTCAGGGGGGTGGCAGAGCTGCCATGGCTGGATAGATGTCGCAGTTCCGGGTGCGGGAAGATGTGAGAAGTTAGTCTCAAGTTGCGGGGTTTAAAGCCATGGTTGCATACCCGCTAACATCATCTAACATCCCCATAGTGGAATGGAAGCAACCAAACAGAAAACCATCAAAGATATGTCAACAAGCGTCGGGATTGTTGAGCCAGGACGCTTGGGTTTCAAGAGTTTGTTTTTTTCAACTAACGGGATGAAAAAATGCCAGCAGGTTGCACGCACTCTCCTGCCCCTCAAATAGCAGAATACCAGCATGGCGCCGGTGTATCTTCAAGGACGAAGCTCTATTTTACGATTGCATTGATGTTGCGAATTTGGGAAGCTTCGAACTATTTTCCCACAGCGTCAGTTGATGGCAAAACCATTCATACAATCCGTTGTCCTCCTCACATAAGGGAGTCAACTTCTGGAACAGTCGGGTACAAGCATGGGACGGGACCGCTGTTGCTCTTTCATTGCCTCAACATGTGTTCCAAGTGGTAGGCAATTAGCGAGTAGCTGTTGTAGACTCGTAGACTCCTGTAGATTGGATTCCGGATAAGCATTGCTTTTTCATTTGGAAACTATGACTTTGGACTTTGATATAGGAAAAAGATGGAAAAAGTATTATATCTATATTGTCATTTCCGGTGCGGTAGTCGTCTCCCAATACAGTCAGTGTTTGTTGTGCTCACGTTAGCCCACCTTCAACATTCAACATCTCATTAGAGTAACCAAGCATGAAACAATAGACTTCCATCAGTCTTGCTGATACGGTCTGTTTGTACTTGCCTTTTGCTTAATCCACCAGAAATAATGGACCTATTGGAAAGATATTTTTTGTTTGCAAATTAGGCAAATCCAATTGTTCAGCCACCATTCCCTCCATCGCTGGCACCTATAGGTGACGGAGGGATGGATGGCACCTTGACATCTTTGACCATCCACGGATGTCAGTGGCCCCAGGGACTTTCCTGGGCCAAGTGTCCTTGGTGTCCTTGGTGTCCTTTGTGATGATATGCCACGGAATCCCAAAGATATCTTTTTTCGAGCCTGTTCTTATCCATTCTTCCTATATTACTTGCATCAGTTCACTTAGTATATCAGTCCAAACCCATCACATCCCCCAAGTTTTTTTCTCCACAAGAGGACAGACATGTTCCATGCGTTTCCAAGGGGAGCCGCTGCCAGGTCACAGTGTGAACGATGAAGCGCTAGAGGAGCTGACGGTGAGTTTTGCGAGGCCCTGCGGGGGCAGATCTCCTGGGATGGTGTGAGGAGGAAAGGGAAAACCAAATAAGAAAACTAATGGCATAGAATTTAAAAAAAAGGTAGAAAGGTATTATTCCATCACTAGAACTTGGTCGCATTTTTTAGCTGTCTGTTTTTGCCGGTTGCTGAAAGAAAGGTAGTTCAATTTCTTTGAAGCAGTCCGACATGAAAGCGCAAAACCCCCGCAGAATCCAGCTTGCAAAGAAGGTTTCAGGAATTTTGGAGTGTCTTCCTTTGTTCTGAATGAGATATCTATTTTCGGCTATGTTTGAGGTTTGAATCAAACGGCCTTTCACCCGGCTTGCTAGGCTGGAGCAAGTGCAAAGCTCGGACAGGGGGTGGGGTGGAGGATACAACTCACCAGAGATTTAGGTTATGATCAGCAGAAAAGCAACAGGTCTGAAAGCAGGTACACCCCCAGAATTGCAAATTTAAGCGAGAAAATTGTTGTTAACCAATGGACTGCCAATGTTTTATCGTTTTATTTTAAAACGAATAAAGTTTACAGGGGCAGGGAGCACAAGGTGGACCTCAGGATGGTCGCCAGGCTTGTTGAATGAGCACCATACATATTTGGAAGACAGCCTTGCAGTATGCAAAGGTGGGTTTATCTGAAAATGGAAGATACCTTCAGGTAATGCTGAAATTAATTGATGGTAAACATTGGTAAACCATCAAATTTTGAGTTTTTCCCCTGAATGTCCGAGACAATGTCAAATGAGAGTTTCCAAGCCTTCATGGCTGAACCCCCACCCATGCAAGGTCCGTTTCTTCCCTGATTCCTGGCGTGGCGTTGGCACTGCCACCACCGAAGGGGTGCAGCTGATGGTTGGGGGAGCCCAGTGTGGCGGGTAAGCCCGGGCCGAACCCAACAGATGTTTTCAGCACCTGCAACTAGACAGATACCAACTTCAAAGGAGGAGGATGTTGAAACATCTCCAAGGTATAAAACTATGATGATCTGAATTGGTTTCCCCTCTTCCTTTGGGCGCCGCGCCGAGGCGGACCGGCTTCCCCTGCGAGGATTGGCGCTCAGCTCGTGATGGAACTCAGCCTAGGGATGGGGAAGAGTGGTTCGGAGGTTGGCTTCAAACCGTCCAAGTTTCGTAAAAAATTGTAGCACTGAGGATGCTGATGTCATCCTGAACTAGGTATACAATTACCGCAGGGCCAGGATTTTTTTGATAGAATAGAACTTGACTTGGAAGATCATCTGTTTATTTTCTTTAGATGGTATCACCCCACCTACTGAATAGGTTTGCTTGAAATGAGGGCGCCCCCATTCCATTGGATGATTGTCATATTTCCCATGAATTATTTGATGGCTATTTGAAGGGCACCATTTTCAGGCACAGCCAAGTGGGTGAAAAATGGCTTCACCTGAGCCAAGGCAGAACCCCATGGAGGCTGGGATGCACCGGGGCTTGGTTCGATCCAGCATTTCCATAGCTGGCCGAGCTAAGCAAATCCCATTTGCCTTTCAGTGATATTTGTTTAGGTATATTTCTTTGGGTGGGGTTGTCTGTTTTGAAGAAAAATAGGAATGGTCTTTTAAAGGATCGAAACGGAAGATAGGTTTCATTTTTGGATGCTTGCCTTGGGCTTGACAACATCACATCCCATCCAACATATTCGCTGTGTGGCTCAACACTTCAGCACTGCAGTCATGGCGGCAGAGCGTTGCCACTGGGGCCGTGAGGAAAGCCAAGCCATGAGGGCGAATGCATCGCTTGGTGTCTCGGCAGCACAATTCGTGGACATGGCCGACACATGCCGAAATCAGCCTTAAACAGCTCCACCCAAGAAAAGGGTGTATCCAGACCTGCAGCCGTATAGCCATGGAACAGATTTCCTCGAAACCCTGTCATAAGGAGCTATATGGCAGGATTGGGTCTACACAGTTTTCTCCAACAGATTTGAACCCCAAGATCGTAAATCCTGGTTTTCCAACTGAATGTTTTGATTACACCAAAAAGTGCTATACATTGCTTTCGACATCTCGCCCCCTTCATGTCATATATGAATCAACCAAGATTGAAACCTTTACCTGCACATTCTTCCAGCTTTTGCTAGAGGCTCCAACAGACCCAGGTACTAAATCAAGCAAGTATGTGCGTTTCTTTCACCGCGGGATCAAATTTGATATCTGCAATGGGCAACGATAGTTATATTCAATATCTGGGTGAAAACGCATGGAAAGGCGTGGCACTTACATGATATGATATGGTATGTGTTAGTACGGTATGTTATGAGATGATGTGGTATAAATTTAGACATACATTGATATGTTGAGACAGATCCATAGATAGATAGATAGATAGATAGATAGATAGATAGATAGATAGATAGGTAGGTAGGTAGGTAGGTAGGTAGAAAGATAGATAGATTCTCAATTCAATTAGATTACACAGTTCGCAAGGTATATAGTTGGATAGGTGGATACATGGATAGATGGACATGTAGATAGGTAGTTTGATGGACAGTTAGATCCCCCGTCCCAACTGCCTTCAGTACCCTCCAAGGTCGCTGATCTCCCGGCGCTGTTTCGCCGCGGCGTCGTCCCTGAGGGCTCTACCCCACCAGATGCGTTGGACACGGGGGTCCTGCCGCGGCCGGGGGAAGAGCTGACAGAGGTCTGTGCGGAAGGCAGGGATAGGGCCATCTGGGTGGATTCAAGCGGCAAAAACGAAGGCTTCACTAGGATTTTGATATGTGGATAGAGATTGAACCAATGCAAAATTATATTGAGTTTTTACAATCAAGCTTTTGGTCAACAAGGACAAATCGACCAGAATTCATCCAACAAAAAACCATGAATTAATCCGCAGAGGCGGGTTTAAGCATTTCAAACTGCGATTGACCTTGAATTGGTCTTTGCCAATCGAATGTTGGAATTGCACGGAAAATTGCTAATGTACCCCGATTCAGGAAGTGTTTTCCATCTGAAATGGTGGTCGCATGGCCATGTTGGATTGCTAGAGGGTGTTGAAGCGGTAAGCCAAATGACAAGCATCATGCTTCTAGGTTTCGAACGACCAGAACAGCTCCCAAATAGAAAGGCTGGCAAAATTGGATTTGGTTCTTGCCTGGTTGACCAAACCAAAGGCAGCCCTGGACCACAAACGGCCAGGTAGTTAAGTGGGTTAATTTGGGGGTGTCGCCTCTTTTGCCAGTTTGAGACTCAAACTTCGTCAGCTGAACCATCTATGTGCGCCCGAGAAATACGCATATTATATGCTAATCAGATCTCAGTCTTTGCTGACTCAATCCAACGTGTTGCTGATCTTTCTTCTGCTGATAAGTTCTAGTTTTGTTAACGATACTGAAATCCACTGGAATCTTCCTATTAGGCTGATCAACTGTTCAGCTTAATGTTAAGTTCGTATTAATCAACCCCCCCCCAGAAGGTACCTTCTGGAGAAGGTAGGCCCCCCCCTATTAATAAAGCCTCAAAAACAAAAATGGGACATCAATTGAAATCAATTGAAATCAATTGAAATCAATTGATTTTCCTTTTAAATCTAAAAGGATAAGTAAGGATTTCAACTGAAATCAATGCACGTTCCA
>BGPT01002130.1:92673-106357 GCA_003297045.1 Symbiodinium sp. clade C Y103 | reverse complement strand
GGGGTAGACACCTAGTATTGATTAATCCGGGGGGACATACCCAAAGTAGTATTGCCGGAATGTTGGGGCTTGTTGGGGGTTGTTTAATCGGCAGGGGATGAATAATACTAACTTGACATTATGTTGTTAAATCCCCCCCGCCTTTGCCACCTGAAATCCCTGACATCAGCTGGCTCCAGGCATTCAATCCTTGGAGCTGTTGCTGTCGCATCTGGAGACCGGGAAACGCATCCATGCTGCAACTTCCAGGACGGGAGATGCCCCAACCTGGGCCCAAACAAGCAGAAAATCATAGAAAATATAATTATGAAATATCAGGGTACATCCACGCAGATAATTTGGAAACTGGGCGGATCCTTTTTGATCATCGACTTTCCCCCTTTCTTGGAAGAATTATGTAGGCCCCTCCGGGTGCACCGTCCCAGGCCCCCCGGCCTTGTGGCGTCACCGACGGGCTCGGAGTCGCCCTGGCAGCACTTCCTTCGGGCGGTGCCGGACCGGGACTTGGAGCTGTCCAGCGTTTGGGCCCGCGCTGCTGGGCACCTGCAGGGGGCGGAGATGGATCCTGAACAGCGGGAGAAACTTGGAGGGGATGAAGGCAAGGGGCATTTTCAGGCGCATCCCATGTAACTAGCAAGTCTCAACCCAGGCAATACAATCATATCGTTTTTTTACATTTGGGATAATTTTTGGTTAACCACAGATCTTGAGTAGGATGCATATCGACCATTGAGTTAATCATGTGGCTAGGAACTGGGGCGGGCCGTTGAAAGGTACCCCATTTGATTTTTCGAGAGTTGTTTGTGTCTTAGTCTGCTTTGTTGAAGATGGTTGCTGCGCTGTTTCTATGCGATTTCATGGGCGTCCCCAGAGTGGTTTCCAAGGAAGTCTTGTATCTGCATTCTCCACTCAGGACTCAGTTAAAAGACCTGGCTCTCTTGGCCCTTTGGCGCCGCTCCTGCCTTGTGCATAGCTTTCTGGTGGATCGCTTGTCCAACTGCGCCTGCTCCAATGCTGACCTGGCTATCTTGAGACCTTCCATGAAGGCGGAAATTCAGATGTGGCTTGGTGGATTTGAGCTTGAAATGGCTCAAGATATTTGAGCTTTGGGAAGCTTTTGTGTTGCTGGGATGATGCTTGAATTTTAAAGTTAGCACTCACATTTACACGCCACAAAGTTGTATATGTGATTTGAAGTTGGGAGACATGTGGGATATCCCAAGTGTTTGAAGGTCCCATCTTTGGCCATGTTACTTTTTTTCTCTTGGCCGTTACGTATAAGATATCCCTCCCATAAACCCTAAGTTTGCGGATTTGTTTGCATGAACGTAGCTAACTCCATTGCCCCTCTAAACTTTCATTATATCCCCATGATATCACCACTTCTCCTTTTTGTGGGGGGCCAAAACGCCCAAGAGATCTTAATATGAATATGTATCCCACTCCCTGTTCATAGGAAACACCCCCATTGTATGGTCCCAACGCCTCCTACTAAAACTGGGTTTCTGGGGGGTGTTTAGTATTGAGGTATAAGCGGACAGGATTAACAGGTGTATTTGTTTTAAAAGCAGACTCATACATGATATATTTAGTCTTGCTGGGATGGTTTAGGTTTATAGAATGAGCAATTACAATCACCAATAAATTCCATCATACCATGTTCGATGGTAAATCCCATCAAATCACAATTTTCAATGGTTGAACCTCCCAGTCTATGTGGCAAACCCAATCCCATAAACATGTGGGGAGGATGGTGATATTAGGCTTTGTTTGTTTTGTGGTCTTGCCATATTTTACTCCATTAGTCCAGCTTAAGCCAGGTTCAGAGGCCTCCTAACGGCCATCATTGCCGGCTCCGTGGGCGCCTGTGCCGTGGCCGCCACGGCGCAGGCCACGCGCGACGCGGCGCAGCAGCGCCGCAGCGCCGCCGCAGCGGCCGCCACGGCGCTGGTGCAGCGCCGGCGCCCGGCGCAGCCAGCGGCGCCGGTGCCGGTGCCGGGGAGGGCGCCGGTGGAGCCGCCCAACAGTGACTGAGTTGGAGGTTTGACATGATTTGATGAGGTTTAACTTGGAAGATCTGTATTGTTGTTTCATTGGTGCCGTTTGCTTTGTTCTAATGTTTTTTTTGGTTGTTGTTGATGTTGGAGGTGTTCTTTCTGAAATCAACAACCAGGTACCGTTGAAGGCATCCAACGTTGGCTGCACAGCGTGCGGGAGACGGCCAGCGTGGCAGCCAGTGGGTCGGACACTGACTGGAAACGACAGAAGGAGGTGGCCTTTTGGGAAATGGAAGTGATGGTGCATTAGCAAACCAAAATGGTGACGTAACCGAGAAAAAAGGCAACTGAATGGAGGACGAAATGATTTTTGAAATTTCCAAGGCGCAAGAACTGACCAGACTGCTGGTTTAACCACCAGAAACAGCGACTTTGCCACGACAAATGATGATATAACGGTGACATTATGGTTGTAAGTTTTAATTCATGATAATGGGGATAAATCACACTTAAATCACAACAACCTCACGTCACAACGTCACTGTAAAGAAGGGCCAGGATTGGGGCAACTATCTCCCAAATCATGATACTGTATCCAGACAGTTCTACCGTCCTTAAACATGGGCGACTCAAAGGGCTTACGTAAGCTGGGAGCATTGAATGGTAATGAAGAATAGGGACTTTAAAGGAAACTGTCAAAGTGTATGTCAATCTTGGTAGCCCAAGGAAATTTTACATACCAAAGCCAAGGAGCAACTCACACTATCAAGGTGGCAAAGATCGAAGAATGCACATAATAAACCCTGCCTTTTGTACCCAACTCTGCCATCCGGGGGGAGCAAAACCAATGTCCAAAAGCAATCTAGGGGGGAATGATTTCAAGCGATGATTTCAAGTCTAGGCAATAATAGCGTTTTCCCATCGATCCCATCAATCACCAAAGATCTAGCAGAATTAATCTTGTCTCTATTTGTTTCTATCAAATACCCATCAAGAACCTGGTTTAGTATTGGGTTTTTTCATAATTTGGGGTCCTGTATTGTTTCTTAATTTGCTATATGTTCATCCCCGCTCCAAGATAGTTAAGTTACGTTAAACCACCATTTCTGATGGTTCTACCATCAGAAGCTTTCCATGTTTGATGATTAAACCATGCTAAAGCCACGGTTTTGATGTCTGGATCCCTTATTATTACCAGGTGAGGCCCCCCAGCTTCGTTTGTTTCTCTATAAATTCCATGAAAATTATAGTTACCCTCTGGTAAACTAACATAGCTATTGAAAATGGCCATTTATAGTGGATTTTCCCTATAAAAATGGTGATTTTCCATAGTTATGTTAGTTTACCAGAGGGTAACTATAATTATATCCCCCATCAACCATAGAATTCACCCATTTATCTCACCTTGTAGGGACGTGGTGCCAGGTGCTCCGCGCCGGCTTAACTGGCACGGCGGTGTGCTTGGGAAGCGACAGCTGGCCATCGCCCAAAGGTGGCGTTGAAATTGCGGGAGGAGGAGATGTTTGAACATGTGTAGCAAAACATTGGTTTCCAATTGGTTAAACTGGTAAAAACCATAGTTTCTGCAAGTTTTCCTATTTTTTATCAAGAAAATCATAACATGCTAAAGACCAATATTTACAATACCTTCCGGTAGTTAAACATGGCTATTTGGGAAGGCCTCAAACGAACTAAAATGACATGTAACAGGGAAAACTGTGTATAAATCATTTATTTTCCATTGCCATGTTTGACTGGCCCACATGGATCCACAGATTTCCTGAGAAGTTATTTAACCCCATCAATCATGCCCAAATACCTTCTCCGAAGGTACTTTGATCTAAAGGGAATGGTACATGTAGTCCTTGAGGTTCCCTTAACCCAATCCATTGAGAGACAGAAAGCGCTGAAAACATAGACCAATTCAACCACGTTGTGACCAAACCCACTTTAGGTTTTATGAGATGGGGGTTGCCATGTTGCGATTGATCAATATTGATGAGATTTGGCCAGTATGCTGATTGGCCATGGGTGCACCAAATCCTCAGAGCCCCCATGTGTCTGGTGTTTGAAAGCGGCGTTGACAAGTGTGAAGAGGTTGAAAGTTGGAGGTGACCTGGAGAATCCATCAATTTGGGGGCCTTTTCCTTAGTGAACATATAGAATGTGGTGTCATTTTCTATCAAAGTCGTGACCAGCTTGGTAGGTTCCTTGAAAATCACTTCGGAGCGCGAGTGCGCCATTTGTTTGGAGATGCTTCCCGCTGGCGCTACGCCGGAGAAAGTCATTCCCCTGCCATGTGGCCACTCCTTCCACTCTACCTGTGCGTGTCTTGGCATTGACGGGTTACTCCCACTTACAAACGGGTTATCCAATGAATAAAGGTCATAAGTCCCCAAAGTGCGGTTCATCAACCCTAGCATCTATCTACATATATCATATCTAATTAATATAGATAACATATGCATATAGAATATTTTATATTATATATATATATATATATTATATACATGTGTGTGTACACGCGCAATTTTACATTATATACATATATTATATACATGTGTGTATATATATATATATATTATATACATGTGTGTGTACACGCGCATCTATATATTTAAAAACAGCTCAGAATCAAAGAAGATTATTCCAACTGCCAACGCATGCATGTAGGTGCCATTCCCTTTTTCACTCTGTTTGAAAGGTAGGCCCGCAGTTGTGAAACCATGGTCTTCCAGATATTTCTTCAAAGCCAGCAAGACCAACCCAGTGTAACCAATTAATCAATTCTGATCAGGTACATCTCGTCAATCCATCCCTGGCATGGGTATGCTGACATCTCCGATGCCCTTTGAGGTCGCAGTGGCTGCAGAAGTGTCCGCGCTGCCCGGTGTGTCGGCATTCACCGTTCCTGCCGTTAGAGGTGAAAAAAACGCCTCTGGCTTGACTGCAGACAAGTCTCACGCCGCCAGAAGCCTTGGAAGATGCGAGGCAGAATGGCACCTGGGAATCAGACCCTTATAATGACATGACCAGATGAGCCTTGGCAACAGCAGAATTGAAGGTGCGGGAATCTGTTAGGATGACCTTTAACCTGTCAAGATTGGTAGCCATACACGTGTGGTGCATGTTATTCATTCGTTGGGTTGAGAAGAGATTCGTAAGGTGCCGGAGGCAGACGGGGGTGACAAGAAAGCATTCAACATCCGTGGTGACCAAAGGGTCCAGATTCCCTTTCAGTCTCACTCAGTTTGCGTGAAAAAGTGGCCACTTGCAGCAGCTGTGCCGGCATTTTCTTGATCATCATCTTCCAAGTTAAGAATCACGACTTGCTCAAGTTTAATCATACTCCTTCCACTCAATATCCAAAGAAATGGCCTAAACTCCGACAAGAATAAATTTCAACTGCTTGATTTCATCCCTCCACTGCGGCCCCATTGGGGCCGAGGAAGCAAGGAATCCCTCTGCAGCGGCAGGTGACCTTTGATGGCCGAGTGCTCATGAGGCTCTGCTGGTGGCAAGATATGGCAGGGGGGGTGCTGGTGGTCTAACTTTTTGAAGACCGTTACGAGATATTCTGTGGATGTTGCGGGTGTCTATATACAATATGTTTGTTTGATTGTGTCTCATCTTTTTCTGTTGGTCAAACCTTGTTGCTTTGGCGGCGCAATGATTCGTGACACCATTTGCAAAAAACAAGAAATAGACTAACAACCAAGAAAAAAACATGTTTAGGATGCAAGCAGCCAAAAGCGAGTAGTTGACCGAAAGGGATAGGCACTTCAGCAACAGGAGGGAATATCAGAACCAGGTTAATACATGTTTGTGGTTGATAATCAGGGGCTGCTTGTGACAAGGCACTACCCCCAACCTGCCTCCGAGTTCAGGTCGCTATCCATGTTCGCACCACTGAGTAACGCAGCCTTGACCGCTGAGCGGTGTAGTGGCTGGAGGTCTGTTGGGGGATCGGCATTTTTTGGGGGGTGTGGAAAATGGAATGTCGTGGCTTGATGTATGCATCTTTGTTAGGCCAACGATGAACTTTGTTGGACCTTCCTTGGCCAAAGCAAGTGTCCAGATGTGTCCAGTGTCTATTGGTTGGCGACGTGCTATTTTAGATACGTCATGTCCATTTTTTCGGCTCATTTTTTTGCCGAAACTGCAGCTTGAAAGGGTGGAGTCACGGCTGGTGAGCTTGCCAGGACAGCTTTATTTTATTGATCCGGCTCTTGCTCTGGCAAGATTTCCAATGTTCCCTTTTCTTTTGTCAACTTATTTCTAGCATCTCGTTAGGATGGCAACCTTCAGTTCATATCTGTCACTTGCGCTGAAACTACCAGCATTCACCTCGCACCAAGTTAAAGACTTTCAGCTGAGAACAATAGCTTTCTCCTGTGGCGCTGAGGTGTCTCAGCTACCTTTGGCTGGGCCCGCACAAGCTGATGCAGAGAGGGGTTGGAGCGGAGTGTCTGGGCTCTTAGCCTTGGAATGATGGAAGCTGACCCCGTTTCCAAGGCTCTGACCAGGTGGAGGAACCGTTGATATGCGAAAGAATATTGGAACTCTGACTCTGCCGGTTGGGTGTCAACTGAAATCTCCAAAAGCCATCAGAAAAATGCACAGGTAAAGGTCCTTCAAAAGATCATGCTTGGGCGGGCTTTGAAACAAATCAAACATGGTCAGAAGAATTATCAACGCAGATGCCTTTTCGCTCATGTGTTCTGAATGTGTTACAAAGTAGTTCGCCCAGACTGATTTAAGACTGATTTCTCAAATTGGAGCCTCACATATCCAATGAGTCGTGCACATGATGACTACATGTTACTTGAGGGCCTTATGGCTAAACCTCTGCAAGGTTCCGTCCGTAAAGCTAAGCCTAACACGGTTGCGGAAATGACGGAATATGGGCTTGAGTCCAGATTTAAAGTTCTCAAGCCCACTACTCTTGATGATTCTTCACGGTAAATTTGTATAGGGTGCCACCAGGTGGAATTGACGATGATGGGATCGACTTCATTGCCAGTGCTTGCACCCTTCTACAGGAGATTTTCGAGGGGCTGTATTGGAACCTTACTTTTGGGGGATATTGGAAGCTGTGATAATTCAGCCATCCACAGTGGAATCCATAGCCATCTAAAGTGGTGACCTTGACTTACCAACTTTCCAGTTGGACGAAGGGAAAAGCCAAAAAGGGAGCTCTAATAGCTGTTTGGAAAGAAACATCAGATTTTTCCCCAAAAAACATAAAAGTCCAGAGATGATTGTAGGTTTCAACCCCATTGGCGTTTGGTTCGTGTCTTGAGGATGACTTTTATTGCAGCACTTCTTTTTTGACAAGGTGCATCCCTATTTTGGAGATGGTTCATCACCCCCAAAACTCAGCCAATTTTTTCCCCTTGATAGTGGGTTTTCATGGGTTTATTATCTGGAGAGAACGAGGGTTGATTTTAGTTTTCCATGGCCAGGACCCGGCACTCAGCTTAACTCATCCGACACATTATGGTGACCTTATGGGGCCTTCGTTCAACCATTCAACAACGGCAAAAACAGGGAACCGTTTGGTATTCACTCCACATGCAAGGTCCTTGCAAGGTGGTGTCCAGCGAATATGAGTTGGCTTGTAAGATCTTGTAACCCCCATGAACTATATGAACTATAGATATATCATGGTATATCTACCATAAACCAGATTTGTTATTGCAGTTATGTCTGCCAACTTAGCAATTTTTTTCATTGGGGAACCACCTCGAAAGCCATCACTCTATCCCATGACATATTCCCGTGAAATATCCCTGGATATTTGCTTAAATCACCCTTTTTGATGGTTTAACCCCCGTTATCCCATTCTATTTGCCAGTTTTCAACAACTAACCACTCAGTTATAGATCATGATATATCCTCATCACATCAGATGGTTTGTTGGTCAGGTCCCCATTTTGGTTGGTTAAATCACCCTGTTCTCCCAACATGGCTGTGGCCCTTGTGCGGATCCCCTCGCCGCAAGGACCTTACCGTGGCATCGTTTCATCTGACCGATGCCTCGGTTGCCAGTTGCCTCCGGCGCTTGAGGGAACTAAGACGCCTGCGCTTGGGCGGAGCCATTACGGTGCAGAGGGGACGGTTGGGGTCAACAGGTTGGGCGAGCTTACCGCCCAAAATGGTGGCTTAAACCAACAAAAACTTGGATTTTACCACCAAAAGCGGTGACGTAACATTGACGTAACGAGCAAAACTGGTGACTTCACCCCAAAATGGTGACTGAACCACTAAGAATTGTGTAAGAATATTAGGATGGAAAAAAAAATGTATATATATATATATATATAAAAATATATATTGGGGTTATCATGGGAATAGACCCAAAATGGTGCAAACCCAATGCCATAAACCATCCCATACCATCCCCAATACCACCTCACCATCTCAAATATTTAGGTATCAAGTGCAAGAATTCTAGTTTATTGTTGGGCCGACCACACTGCAGCAACTGTTTAGATGCAGAAAAACAAAAATTCGAGTCTATTCTGCAGTGGTCCCTGTCTTTCTTGGGGGGTGCTATATGTGGATGCCTCTAAATTCTTCAGACGGAAATTATCCCGAAGATGCCAAGTAGGCCAACTTTTCAGATTAGGGAACTATCGTGATTTGGCCAGGTGGGTCTTGTCTTTCTTTTTTCCCGGAAAGAAACTTGGTTTATGTAGGTGAGATTGTGGGGCTGGTGATTGGATGTTTGTCGGTTTTCAAGCTGACAGGGTTGGTACATTGAAAACTGTGCGTTTAATTTTGACAGGACAATCTGGATTCGTCGTGGTTTGTCTGAAACACCGTACCACTAAATGCATTGAATCAAGGCCCAAGTATCATATATTATATATTGTTGGTTTTATTTTCAGACAAAACCCTGTTGTTATTTGGCCTGAAGCTTTAAGACTGTACATAACACAGGCTTTGCCAAGCCCTGATTATGCTGTAGCTTTGCGATATTTTGCGATGGTAGCTTGGAGGAAGACAAGGTTGGCGATGTCTTCCCATTTGTAGATACTCCGGTAAACCAAATTTGAAACCACCCTCAATTCCACCAGAGATCGGTGGTGAAGAACCATTCCCAATTGGCGGTGTATTATTGGGTTTACATGGGTTTACCATATTCTTTATGGTTGGTGTTGTGCTCATGGTTGATTTTCAGGCAGACCCATGTCGCAGCCAGGATGAGTGTTTCCAACTGCTCCGGAGCGTGGCTAAGCAGCCACGTCTGGAGTCTTTCTCGCATGGGAGCCCAGTGGGTTTGAGAACAGGGCATGTTGTGCCTTGGAAAGTTGCAACGGATGGACATGTCCAAGTTGGAAAAAATTGGTGTTGAAATATTTACTTAGATATCATCGGATATCTATGTATATTTATATATATATACATATACATGTTTGTCACTTTGATTGGGTGATTCTGGTTGTTTGCCAGTGTTCCAACGTTGTAAACTGTTACGCTCCTGGTTTTAGGTATTTTGGTTTGGGCCCACTATTGTAGGAAATGAAGCGGAATAATATTGCCCTTGAACATGATTGGGAAACAAGTTCTGCAAGTTGTTGGGGTTGTCACTTAGTGTAGGATGGTGTATCCCATTTCAGAACTAGATGAAAGAACATGTGAAGATATATATACTTAATTAGTGCGTTTTCTTTTGAGCCCTTGAAGGTGGAAAGCAAGTGCTTGCTTTACTTTCAGCAAGAATCGCTCCCAAAAACCACAAGAAACATGATTAATTTGCATCTGAAAGCAATTTTTGTTTGCGATTTGCTGGATCCCGCGTGGGTAGACTCCAGGCGCCCAAACTACGAATTCTTGGGAATCTGCGCTTAGAAGCCCTCTGAGTACCTCAAGTTGTCCTTGGAAAACACATTTCGGAACTCTTCCACGCAAGAATAAAACCACCCGCACAAATACATGTTGGAAACCATAGGGAGGAGGCACAAAACATGTTGTGGTCTTAACGTGAGTTCGCTGATATTGGTCTTCCCCCCTTTGGCGCAAGTGGCGCCAAGATGGTGCCTCCTGGCCAAGGCTGTGGTTTTCAGGTGTCACACCTGCTGCTTTGGAACAAGCTCGATGGGATATGTCCCTTGGAGAATTGGACCGTGGCCCATCCCTGGCCATGTATGTTGCTATGACAGCCTACCTTTTTTTCTGGTTGGTGGTTCTCTTTTTTATTTCTATCCATATGTGGGAAGATGATCCCGAATGACGACTAATTTTTCAAGGGTTGTTGAAGGCACAAACCAGTGTTGGTTGCCGACCAAAATTGCCGGCTTCAATTCGTTAATGCTTAACTGAGGCCTTGGACTTATTTCGATGTTGAGCTCGAGCTGTCAAAATGGAAGGGTCAAGATGGGACTATCAATTGAAATTATGAAATAGTTGAATGCGGTATATTTTTCCAGAGGTTAGAAAATAAGCTAAGCAATTTTAATGAACGAGAGGGAAAATCTTGGAGGAAACGGACTTTAAATAATTTTGATTGCTATTTTAAGGCTTATATTATATAAGCCTGATTATCTATATTGAAGGTCTTAGCCAAAATAAATAGGTAACGAGCATTATACAATTTAAAATTAATTATTTAATAAACAGAATAGAAACTTAATATGATTTAATATTATTAAGATATTAATTATTATTATAAAATTCAATATATTTATATCTATTTTAGCTTGGGAAATTTTAGGGCAAATTGCTCTAATTTGCATTTATTTTTGTTTGAACGGCTATAAAATTATATTTATTATAAGATTAATATTTAAAAAAAAACACATTATAAAAAAATGGGAAAAGAAAGAAAAGGAAAGAAATTGAAAAATAAAAAAAAATAATGAGGGATGGAATAAATAAAGAAATTGGATATTTATTTATAGTTTATATGTATTTTATTCGGCTGTTATTGAATTTGCGGACTATATATAACCAAAGAATATTTTAAATATGCTCTTAAATATCTATTTTGATATATTGATATAATATATATTTATATTAGATTTGATTATAAAAAAAAATTAAGCTTTAGATTTTATTTGATGAAATTTATATATTTAATAAAATATAATGAAAAATATGTTATGATTTTTTTTAATAATTTTATATTGAAAATAATTTTAAAAAAAATGGTAAGATATTCTAAATAATGTGGGTGGGAGATGATAATATATGATAATAATATATAATAATCTTGTTGATGATGATGAAGATGATATTATTGGGGATGATAATATTGAAGATGATGAGGATTGTAATTTTGAGGTGAAATGATGACGATGATATCTTGGCGAAATTTATATAAAAAATATTTTTTTAGAATTTTTTTAATAAGATTTTTTTTGAGATATATTTAGAAATGGTTTAAATATTTTTTTTGGATATATGTGAGAGATTTCTTGGCAAGATTTCTGCAGAAAATCTTTATAATAGGTTTATTTTTTGATAAGATCTTTATATTAAATTTTCCTAGAAATTATTTTGAAAAAAAAAAAAAAAATATTATTTGATAAAATTTCTTTAATATAAAATTATGCGATATATTTATATAATATATTTAAAAAAAAACAATTTGGTATGATTTCTTTATAAAATTTTTGTGGAAATTATTTAAATTATTTTTTTTGATAATATCTATGCAAGGGATTTCTTGCCAAGATTTTTATAGAAAATTTCCACAAGAAATTTCTTGGAAAGATCTTTGTATGGGATCTCAGGAAGAGGTCTCTGGGCAAGATCCCTGAGGGAAATCTTTTAAATTTCTTGGGAAAATATATATATAAGATATTTCTTGGCAAGATCTCTATATCAGAGATCTATATAATATTATAGAGGATTTCTATATTTAACAATATTTTCCTATGAATTTTCTATAAAAATTCTTTATAGCAGCTCTCATAGCAAGATCTATATATTTGATCTTTATTAGAGGTCTCTTGGCAAGATCTCTATATAAATTTGAGAATAGTCCCTTCCTAGGTTCGGGCTCAACGGGCCCGACGGGCTCGACGGGCTCGACGGGCCCGACGGGCCCAACGGGCCCAAACGGGCCCGACNCTTCCTAGGTTCGGGCTCAACGGGCCCGACGGGCTCGACGGGCTCGACGGGCCCGACGGGCCCAACGGGCCCAAACGGGCCCGACGGGCCCACTTCACGAGCTCAACGGGCCTGACGGGCCTGACGGGCTTAATGGGACCGACCGACGGCCGACAGCATCAACGGGCCCAATGGGCTTGACAAGCTCATCCCGAATAAAAGATGCACCGACAGGGTAACGTTCATGTTGTTTGTTTTCATTTTGAAAAAAATCAAATGGACGCAATATGTATGTATGTATGCATGCATGCATGCATGGATGGATGGATGGATGTATGTAAAATCGAAATTGTAAATGCACACAACTTACACAAAAACTACATTTTTAAACACACAATGATACATATATGTATCGGGATAATTTGTTCCAAGTCCCCTACATTTTGTCGACTTATTGCAACACTTGAACAGGCACGTTCTTTGGCGGCTTGTGAAACGATGACAACTTCTCTGTCGCGCGCACAACTTCTGAACTCGTTCAACTTCTCTGAAACTGGCGCGTCATTTTTAAAGCATTGCCCAGGGGACTTAACCAAACTATAGCCACATACACATACACGTATATACATACAAGATGGCTGTAGAATAGTTCAAAACATTGGTGGGGGGCGGAGAAATATGTTATATTGTTATACCCATATAATATTTCATGCAACTATATGTATATACAGAAAGATAGGAATAGATTTCATCTTGTACATTCAGCATCGAACACAGATGATGTTTGTAAATACATGGACTTCTGTATGAAATGCAAACGGAGTGCATGCTGTCCCACCAAAAAATAATGTTGCAAGAGCGGGTTACACGTTTATTAGAAATTGCCCGTGTCTGTCAGAAGGCGCCCATGGTTGGTCAAGTTACATTTGAACGAAATTGTTTTCGAATGACCGTGTGACTTTTTCAAATTGGTTGGGAGGCGCGCTTTTCAAATGAATTTGCTGCCACGCTTTTGACGCTATGTTGCACATGCATTCTGCACGTTTCTGGTGAACTTGCTGCCACGCTCTTGATGCTACGTTGAAAGCACGTTTCCTCGCTCCCAGTGGGCTTGCTGCCGCGCTCTTGAATCTCATTGATGCTATCATGCAACCATGTTTTGCACCCTTTTGAACTTTTCTAGTGTCACACTCTTGCTCCTATGTTGCAAATAAGTTTTGAAGGTTTCTGGCAAATTTGTTGCCACGCTCTTGATGGTACATTGCTTCAAGTTTTGCAGGCTGCCACGCTCTTGATGCTATATCAGGCAACTACGCTTTGCAGTTTTCTGGTGAACTTTTGTTGCTACGCTCTTGCTGCTATGTTGCAAATACGTTTTGTAGGCTTCTGGCAAACTTGCTGCCACACTCTTGATAGCACGTTGAAGCAGGCTTGACACGCTCAAGTGAACTTGAGATAATATTCTTGATTCATGCTATGTTGTAAATACGTTTTGACCGCATCTATTGATTGTGTTGCTGCTCTGCAAACCTGCTTTGCACGCTGCTAGTGAACTTGCTGCTTGCTCCTGTTGCCACATTGCCAGCACGTTGTGGAGGCTTTCAAGGAACTTGCTGACACACTGATGT
>BGPT01002130.1:66524-92659 GCA_003297045.1 Symbiodinium sp. clade C Y103 | reverse complement strand
AAAGGACTTTGACATGGCCAAAGGCTGCCAAAAAATCATGCGTTGGAAAGATTTACATTCTCCGCCCAAAGCTGATCTTGCGGGTTTTTCATGGCCTTTACGCATGGTTTTCATTGTTGGTTCTGCAAACCCTCTCACGGTTTTCCACGGCTTTGCTACACTAAATTTCAAACAAAAACAACGTAAAGGGCATGCACAAATTATCACAAAAAGAGAGCCCTGGTTCAAAAAATATCTCAATAAAACAGACCTTGAGCAAAGTCCTAATTTAGCACGGACTTGGACCGACAGGGAAAACACGTCTTCCATGCTTCTACTGACCTTCCGGTTCCNAGCAAAGTCCTAATTTAGCACGGACTTGGACCGACAGGGAAAACACGTCTTCCATGCTTCTACTGACCTTCCGGTTCCATGTGGGCCCATTTAAGAAAAATCTATTTCCCAATACTGTACCCTTGGGATAACCAACCCATAGCTCTGGCGCCAAATATGATGCAGGTAAGTGCGATGTGCTAGGCGCAATCCTCTTTTTGCAAAAAGAAAATTTGGCAGCTGCCGGCGATGGACCAGAAACCGGAATTTGTTTAAAACACTTTGGCGTGCAGACATGGCTTCACCATTGCAGCGCCAGCTGCATCTTTATCAAATCATGGACCGATGGAAAGCCGTCGCGGACATGATTGTCGTATGGAAATTGCGGAATTATCTTGATAACCCTGGTGTTCAAGGCTGTATCATCCCAAAGTTGGTCTCTTCCCCATTTTCATTCAAGGATGTCTTGTTAATGTCGCCAGGATCTCCACAAAATCTTCTCGCAAGGATGGCACCAGAATCCCCATAAGATCTCCTCGCACGGACCTAAGGACATGCAAGGACCTCTTGGAGGGTTTCACCAGGATCTTCACAGAATCTTCTTGTAAGGACCTCTACAAGACCGTTGCCAAGATCTTCATACAAGGACCTTACAAGGACCTTGACAATCGGCTCAACGGGCCCAACGGCCCCCGGGCCCAACGGGCCCCACGGGCCCAACGGGCCCAACGGGCTCAACGGTCCCCAACGGGCCCGACGGGCCCCATTTCACGGGCCCAACGGGCCCAACGGGCCCAACCCAGCAGAGGACCATGGCCATAAATTTTTGGAGAGAAGATTCTTGACGAAATCTAAATTTATCGGTAAGATTTCTTGCCAAATTAAACCTTCATATTCCAAAATAATAAATTTATATTAATTTTTGCGATTCGACCTCCAGCGAAAAGGTTATATCTGAAATTACAAAATTGTAATTTTTCAATTTTTGCAATTCGAATATTGTTTTATTATTTAATTTAATTAGTCTTAAAAATTAAAGCTTATAATTAAATTATGCAATATCAATTTAAAATCAATTTCTAAAAGGCACCAAAAAGGCTCGTTTCAAATTCATAGCAAAATTATCCCGTAGGCCCATAATCCTCAAAATACCAATCATTGGACCATTTATTTTCCTCGCAAAAAAAAAAATAAAAATAAAAAATTCCAGATCTATAATATAATTTTTAATTCATATATAAATAAATAATTTATCATATATAAATCGATTTTATATCATATTTATCCCATATATATATATATTGATATATAAATTCATATATTATTAAAAAAAAATAGATTTAAGAGAAAAAAATAAATTTAATATAATCAAAAAAAAATATTTAAATAAATATATGTCCGAATAAATCCGGAATTTATATTCATTTTCATTATTTATATTAGAAGAAATCGATCAGCCTTCAAGTCTACGCAGCGGAAGAAATTTACAATGCCGCGCGGGTAAAGAATCTAATTAATTTTCCTTTTTAATTTTATCGTACCTCCTATAGAATTAAGGCTTAAATAAGATTTAATTGAAATTTATATATATATATATACCATGTCAGTATATAAAAAAGAATAAATCGAAATTGCGGTCATGGCATGGTTTTTTTCCAATAAAATACAGGGCATAATGATATATTCAAAATATGATTGGGATTTTATCAAAATTTAATATACATAAAAATCATCAAATTAATTCATGTTATATTTGTAAGCGTATTTATTTCTAAATCATTTCATTTCCAATCTTTTCCAGCCAGGTTGTTTTACCATTCAAGTGACATGTTTTCACTCATTGTTCCCAGCTGAAGCTTCAGAAGCCGGCATAGGACCTGGGCGGTGGGCAACCCACGGGTCTGTTGACCTCAACTTAATGAAAAATTGGTTGATTAAGAACGGGGATTTCTAGCTCATGGATGATGATCATCTACATCTTCTCCAATATATTGGGTAGTATAATAGTATATTATAGTACAATCACCCTACAGAGGTTTTGAACTTTGCCCATGTGTGTTTGTCTGAAAATGGGTCTTCCCCAAAACGGCTGTCAATGGGGAAAATAATAATACCCATCAAATTTTGGGGCATCCCTTTTTCAGATAAACTCATGTGGTAAGAGCGCAAATTCTAAAAAACGAAAAAATGAATGAAAAATCAAAAGATATAATTCTAGATTCTCCCTTCCCAGAACCCGGTATGACTAGAGCATTATAAATTGAAACCGCCTATTTTTCATAATGAATTGTTGATGACTCTTATTTCTAATTTTGCATTCAGTAATATTGATGCTGAAGAGCAAAATCAATTTAGTACCACAAAGTCATTGGCTTTCCGGCTAAATTTGACAAAATTGCGGTAATTATTGATGCCGCAATTTTAGAGCAACCGGCATTTGTAGACTATTGGCATGTTGAACATGGAAAGGGGTCCATTGCGATCTTAGATTGCCAAAGCGGGCACCCGTACAAGTTGCAAACCAAGAATGAGTACACAGCACTTGGAACTGCTGAAGCCACCACAGTGGTTTCGATCAGGAAGAGTTTGCCAAGGCTTTCTGAATGAGTCTTGCTTCCTCGAATTATACGAGACCCTAGGATTCAACAATTGATGAATTTGAATTCGACACAATACGCTTGCTCGGTTCCTTTGTATGTTTTTGTGGGCTTGGTTGAGCCATGTTGAAACTCCATGTGCATTCAACTCATCTTGTCCGTTTCCACCGATCCAAGGAATTTCACTTGACTCAGGTATGATCCAAAACTGCACAAAACATCCCTTCCTTTTTGAGATCCACTACACATTTTCACATCGGATGCCCAAGATGGTGCCATGGGATGCACAAGACGGTCCCGGTATTTTCCGGCAAGCTGCAAATTGCTTTGGACTTCGATCCCAACCTCGACTGCAGCCGTTGTTCGATCAACACCTCGGACCCATCGCTGGAGGTTTAGAGGAAAATCTTTGAACATCTGCAGGAAACCACCATTTTTGAGGGGTAAACACATGTAAAAAGAAGCAACGGTAAAACACGTTCAAGAATTTCAACCCATCCATTGAGATTGGTGGTTAATTTCCGCTTTTTAGTGGTTTGGAAAGGGTTTTGGATCAAACCTCCATCTTTGTTGATCCCAAGCCACTTGAATTCAATCCCCACAACAAGGGAACCGCAAATGCAGAGATTCTTTAAATGATCCTAAGCCAGCTTTTCATCAATATGTTTATTTCATATACAAGATATTCCAGTAGCATTAATAACTAAAAAGACATTAAAAGAAAAAAAGAATCTTACATGTCTACTTCAGTATAGGATATCTTACATTTCTTTCTGATTCATTTTTTTTGGGGGTGCCTTTTTTCGGCCGGAAGATGTGGGGATTCGATGTCCAGCCGAGTGGCGAAAGTCGCAACCTGAGCAACGGCCACCAAAGGCGATCCCAATCCCGGCGAGGACTGGATTGTTGAATAACAACAAAAGGATGACACCTAACAAATTCATTGGGATTTTATAACTCACCAAATGGATTATATATTGGTTATACCTAATTAATCCACATGGAAATAAATTGAATGACTATTGAAACCACTGGAAAAAAGGTTGGTTTTAACTAAACACATTGGGCCTTTTGAAGCCAGAAAATACATGAACATAGCGGCTTCGATGGTGAGGATCTTCCCATCTTTTTGGGGACGTCCAAGGCACTGAAACTCTGTCCAAGCATGACTTTGCTTCCGCTGCGTCGGCCGTTCAGAAACAACTCGAACTTCAGCTTCGTCTTCTCCTGTAACAGGGCACACTCCCAATTGTTGGTGGATTGAAACACCAAAATGGGGAGATGATTCTTAACCAACACCCATGTCGGCGGCCTTCCCCAATTGTTTGTTTGGGCTTATTAAGGGGAAACATCCTAACCACCAAACTTCGCAACGTTTTATAAGGGTGAATTTTCAAGCATCTACTAGTAATCACCTTTGAAGGGAGCTGCTTGAATCATGTTGAATACCCATGAAACGAATATGAAACATGGTGGATAAAAGAAGGAAATATCATCTGGTTATTTAACATAGCTATGGAAAATGGCCCATTCATAGATGGCTCATGATGATTTACAGTAGCTATCAAACATAGTGATTTTCCACAGCTACATTAGATAACCGAAGGGTAAATGGAATCAATCCCACACGGATGAACCCAGGCTGATTTGTACTGGGAAAGTTACCATGCGAAAGTGAGACATGTTGCCATTGACATGGACGTTTCGCAGTTGGCAAGGCACCATCATGAAAATTCGGACGGACCATGTGATGGCAAACTGCTCCCTCCAGTATCTTTTCCCTTGCTGGCGTATCAACACACATCATATCACCAGGTGGTTTTGGGACTATTGCCTTAATCCTAACCATCATTGATGGTGACATTGGCCAGTGGAGTCGTGGAATGCATATCATACTTCACTCAATTTCATTTTCTCAGAATTGATTTTTAGAAAAAACAACTGCAAGAAACCCTTAACATTCGGGGATTCCTTATCCATTGCCATAATACCACCATTTTTGACTGCACCCTCCACATGGACCTTCGGCGACGCCACCCCATTGTACTCATAGTTTTGTTGGCTAAGTCACCATTGCTGATGCTTACAGTCATTGTCTTTTATAACTCTTCACTCAAATTGAACCATTACATATCATTCTCAATTCAACATCCACAGATATCCACAGTAATTCTCCCATTATTACAGGGGGTTTTACCATGTGTTGATGAACTTTGATGCTTCTATCCCCATGATATCCGCCAGCACCTCGTCACGTGTGATCCCCTGCAGCACCTCGCACAGCACCGCCACAGCGCACTGTCCGTCGCTGGTCAGCGCGGTGCCAGACGGGAAGAAGACCAGACGCAGCGTTACACCTGGGTCATTGTAGCTTTAATGGGATGAGTTAATATAAATGTTGGATTCCGGATAAACATGGATAGACCATATCCCAATCTATTTTCCATGTAAACATTCATTCTAATATATTAAAAATATCAAAATGGATGATCTAGTGAATCATCAAACTGCATGGGGTAAATATGGGTCATTTTCCACTGTAAGCTGTAACAGATTATCGGTATGGTCTGGTGGCGTTTGATGTTTGATGTGGTTAATGTGGGATTTCACCTGATTCAACGAAATAATGTGGAAGTGACTCACCAAAATAGGTGGGTAAAATGGAATTGAGAGGTGTCAAAGGATTGGTTTTCCATGCTGAAGTACTAATCCTATAATCCTATCCTTAACACGGCCATCCTATCCTGAACATGGTGGTTTCAAGTTGAACATTCCGGACTAAACAGAACATAGAAGCAGACTTGCCCCTACAATTCCAGGGATACCTGTACTTGATCTTGGGGATATTCCATGTTTTGCAAGTCTCACAATTGCACCAGTCCACAATTGGGCGCCCTCAAATGGATACTTAAACTAATTTAAACTCGGATAGAAAGGCATGTTGTAAAACACAAAAATGACTAAAATGACAGAATTCGGCTGGTGGGGCTTCAACTGACGACTAGGACTTCCAAGAAAACACTGCAGCGGCACCTGCCACTGAGAACTTTGGGCTGTCAACCCCTGGCCAAGTGCAGGGACTGGAGGCAAGCCATGGTTGATTTCTGGAAGGCAGGGATGGCAGCCCAAGTGAGTCTATAAATTAGTCCACAACATCAGCCAAGTCTTTCCAAATGCCTGAGCATGTTTAAGCATGTTGGAGCCTTAGTAATCCCTTCGCCCTAGTACTAAACTTCCCCCACGTACAAAAGAAAAAGGTTCGGGGTCCCCAAATGCTGGAATTTGGATTCTTTAATTGGTCTCAACTAGGCCCTTTGAAAACCCATTGCGTAAACCTAGTCTTCGAAGATAAAGTAATATATTTTGGCAACATTTGAACTTGGATTTCAAATATATGTATTTAAAACTCTGTTTTGAGCGCGACCACCTCTCTCTTTTACTCCGGGACTCCCTAATACCAGGCACACCCTAACAAAGAAAACAAGTCAAGTCCACCGGTTTCTGATTTGGGGAAGATTTTGTGATAGGGGGAAAGGATTTGCAAACTTATGAAGATCAAACGCTGAACCGATGCCCATCCCCGGAAGAGGAACACCCGGGTCATGAGTTACAAGTACTAATGTGGCAAACCCAATAGTAAACCATCCCCAAAATCACAATCTGTGTGGGTGGAATAAAACATCCCCAATTGGTAGCTTTGTGGCATTGGGTTTAGCACATTCTTACTTCTACCTACCTGTCTGGCACACAGCAGGGCCAACGAGATCATAATCAGTGGAGCTTCAAGAAATGGCAAAAAGATAGAAAAACAATTCATCACGATTTCAAAGGACATATATAGTAGAACCTTACTTTTCTATCTTTTTGGAAGTTCCTATAGACATCTCTGCTGATTTCCCATGAAACTCTGAAAATCTCCACCTCGACCCCGAGGCCAATCGTGTCCAAAGTCAGGGCCTTCCGGGCATTTTTCACCAAAGTATGGGGAGAATGTCATGATGTCATCAACAGAAATGTGTTGTTCAAATGATTTTTTCCCATGAAGAATTGCGATTGCAGCCAGAATTCAACGAAAAGTTGAGGCTTCAATTTCAATATGAAAAAATGATGGATGAAATTGGATACTGTAAATGATGGTTTCAGCAAGAACAGGAACATTGATCATCAAAAACCGGAATTCGAAGGAGCAAATGTGGTGAGATTGGAACTGAACAAGGCGGAATCCTCAACAATAAAGGTTCACTAAACCTAAACTGAGGGTTGATGCAGGATTCCAAGGATCCAGGACTTGCAGGACCCGGCAAATCTCCTAAGATGTGTTGCCGCAAAACTCGTGAACTACTGCAGTGAGTGGGATCATCCCAGTATCCCCGCCCTCACTATGGGATTTGGAAGGTCTTATCATATACTCATATCATCTATATAATTCTACACAATATATATATATATATCTGTGTGTGTGTGATCTTTTTCCACATGATATTACTTTTTCCCCATTGGGATAGCATCAATTGAAAGTAAAAACGTGATCAAACCAAATCTCCCAACCATCCCAGCTTCCGTTTCTTAGCATGGGTCTCCGGCACCCTCATCTAACAGCCACCGCAGCTGGCGCTGCTGGACTCTCAGAGTGCCCGCTCTGGGTCTGGAGGCCGCACCAAGGCCTGATATGCCACAGGAAGAGCCCCCATAAAGTTCGTTCCTTACCCCATCCAACTATAGATATATCATGATATATCCACCATAGATCCTAGCCTAGTTCTACCACCAACCTATCTCTTTCTGCAAACTGGACATTGAATGGGAAAATGATGATTCACCAGTGGGTGTGGGGCCTATCCATCTTGAGCTGACGCTTTTTTATGGGGTACACCCAGCAAAATGTAAATTCTAATGGTGAAGATGTGCTAAACTAATTAGTAGGCATGGATGGGCACCACATTCTCGGACATCGATGGCAGTCCAACCTCAGAAATCTCGAGGCCTCTGATTTGAACACCCCCAGTCGTATTGCTCATATGCCCGCTTTTGGTTGTCATGTCTATATTGACTGAGATGTTGTGATCCCAATAATTGGGAAACAGTTTGTTGTTCGTGGTGAAATTCACACCACTACCCTCCAAAATTCATGATAGCTATACATGAGAAAATCACCATTTTTCATACCTATATGAAACTACCGGAGTGTACATCCCTTCACAATGGATCGGCAGTTAGAAAGCCGGTGCCTGCGCTTGACTGACTCGCTTGGCTGCGGTTGCTCGGCCTAAGTTTTGAAAAACCCAGCAGGATGTGCACCTTGCATTGGACATTGGATGCCACTCTGAAATTTGGATGCTTAGATACTACTGTCGGTAAAACAATGCCAAAAACCCACCATTTTTATAGGTGGGATTTGTATAAACCCTTCCCCAATTGGGTGGTTTATGGCATTGTTTGACCCACATTGTGATTCCTGAATCCCAATGGCTTTTGGTGCACCCTTCTTTCAGCAAATACCTGGCCCCAGCTTTACAGGTCTTCTCTGCAGCTGTGCCCAGATCTTTCAGAAAAAACCATGGCACAGCCCAAGAAGACTTCCACAACGGCTTTCATCTCCATTCAATGATCTTCAAGTCTCAACTATAACTATACTTTCATGGCAGATGATGGATGGCAACACAGCACTATAGAAAAAATCCATGGTCTACAACGGCTTATCATGTTTTCCCATCTCTTATAGTGCCATCTTATGATCTTCAACTATGATGAAGACCATCCAACTACCCTCTGGTAAACATAACTATGGAACATCACCATTTTTCAAAGGTAAATCAACTACCAATGTCCATTTTCAATAGCTATATCAGTTAGTCACTACCAGAGGGTATACCAGCCGGCTACGCCTTGACCCAGCTCTTCATGCTGCTAAGGCTCCATGGGTCAGCGTCCTAGGTTTTGGAGGTGTTTCCGACACTCATGTCCATATGCATTGTGATGATTTCCATCATGGTAGGAAAGTATGGAAAACTATGAGCAACTTACCATTTATTTTTCCGAAAATCTAGTTTATGATGGTTTATGATGTGTGTGGTTTTGGATTTTCCATGATTGTCCACAACTATATCAAGACTATATTCATTGATTTTGATGAGTTTCCGGTTTCCGATGAAACTTGAAACCTATGAAATAGATTTCCCGACCAGCCATGGTTGATTGCAGGTGAGTTGAAGAGAAAAGGAAAGCACCAAGGGAGGAAAATGAAGATTCAAATGGGGTGACTAGAAGCAATCTGAATATGTAATCTGCTCCTGGTAGAGACGGGCTACATATCTGTGGGTATACGATCTTGAATCGGATGCAACATATGGGTAGGATGTTGCCGTTCGGAATGCCACCGCGAATAGCTTTGATAGAATCAACAGGTGGGCAATGTCATCATTCATAATGTGGGTAAAACAATAATAAACCATCCCCAGTTTCACCATAAATAGGTGGTATAGACTATTCCAAAATGGGTGGTTTATTATTGTTTTACCCACATTACTTTCATGGTTGGCTTCAGGCCAATTTCAAAAAACAAAACCGGTGTCCACAGGAGGATCATCCCAGCAACTGCGAAGAATGTCCCTGCTGAAAAAAAGGCCCCGATTCCGAGGTCATTCATGGTCATTTCCCATTTATAACATGTTAGAACTGGGTCAACTAAGCTCACAAACATGAACCAATGACCAAATTGACCAAATTGACCAAATGATGGGGGGATCGGGGATCCTCCAAGTTGTCGGTCTTTTGCCCAACTGATAGTCTCAGTAACTGGAACATCATCCACTTCGCCCGTTTCGACGGCTTCTCCGGTCGACCTAGGTCCGAAAATCATCGTACCCCTAGGACCCACCAACGAAAAAATGGGGACATACCCTCTGGTAATTCAACACATAGCTATGGAACATCACTATGTTCAAGATGTAAACTTCCCCATAAACGGAACATGGCTTCCATAGCAAGCTGTTGAATTATGGCAATTAGGTAAGCGACTCCACCAAGATCGGTGCCGGGGCTGTTTTCGACCACCCCTTACAGCATCTTACAGCCATCCTTGACCACCAAAGGGCGGCACAAATTACAGAGATAAATAGAGAAAAGGTATGTATCTTAGCCACTTAGAAGCAACAAAAATAGTTAGAACCCGATCAGACCCCTTTAATTGATGCTTAAATCTCATGAAAGTCCGATGAACTTCTCCTGACCGACTCAAAGATCAAAATCCAACCAACAAATCCAACTAAACACCGGTTAAACGCCCATGAAACACCCATTACCCTCTGGTAAACTAACAGTTTACTATGGAAAATCACCATTTTTTATGGGAAAAAACCACTATAAATGGCCATTTACAATAGCAACCTGTTAGTTTACCAGAGGGTAACCCATGAATTTCAGCACGTTCCATTGAAACCGCCCAGTCACTTGGGCGATCCTCTCGAACTCGCCGCCTCCACGGGCTCCGGCAACTCTGGCTCCGAGTCGGGGAGCAGCTGGGGCGTCAGGAAGCTCTCCTAGCCATGGATTGGCTTAGCATGGTTTAATACTGGTTAAGGTGATTTATTAATGATAGTTTTAATGGTTTTCAATGGTTATTAATGGTTAATACTGGCTAATAATGGATAGTAATGGTTAATAGTGGTTCATGATAGTGACTAATAATGGTTGTTAATGTGATGGTCATCGATGGTGATTAATGGTTACTAATGGGATTTACCATGTGTTTTGAATAGTAAAATGGGAAAGTCACCATCAGCAATAGGGATTTCATGGGATATATCATGGGGATATCAATGGGATATAGTTGGGAAAATCAACGATAACTGATGGTATATATTACAATGGTGGATTTTATTCCGATAAAATGCCAGTCTCTCTCCATCGCCTTCTTGAAGAGTTCAGCTAAGCAAAATGCCAGTAAGATGATGGATGTGTGTCCATGTCTATCCCATTTTGAATATGGAAAATGATGAACTTTAACCATTGAACATATGGAATTCATGGGCACAGAATTGAATTTAATGGGAATTTGGCTGAACACTATTTTCTTTCACTCACTGACCTGAAAATAGCTGAGAACATGCCATGCTTGGGATATGCTCCGAATCCTCATCATTTATGTGACTGTGATGTCACAATGTGAGGTCATCATGATTCATCCCAATATGATCCACTCGGGGATTGACTGCAGATAGAACCATCGATAATGGTGATCTCTGCAACAATCATGGGACAATAGTGATACTGAATAATATTTACCCAAGAAGATGGGGATGCAAAGAGGGTCTGGTTGGAATAGCATATAGAGTACTATCAAAAATGGCCATGTAAGCAATAATGATGGCATAATCCTAGTTGGGGATATTAATGAGATAATGATGATTGATTTGATGGCCGTTTGACCATAAAAAATCGTGACTTAACCTTGTCCCAAAGATGGTGGTACAACGGGGATATGACGGGGAGATTGTGATTTACGAGAGCAAAATATACCATCCAGAAATCAAACAGACATACCGGGCTGCTGGGAAATCCTGGAACTAAATGGGCATTTCAATATGTTTCCAGTAGATGGGAACAAATATCGAACTAGATGGGGGATTCTCCATGAAGCCATGTTTGACTACCACAAGGTATGAAATATGACAACATTGAAGTTCACCCTCCAAAATAGGTAATTAGGTAATGTGCTCTGTGAACGTGATATTTTTTACAAATGATAAAAAGACTCCAGCGAACATTAGGATTTCACAATTCACAACATGAAACAGCTTACTGGTGCTTAAGAGGGAATGGGGGAATGACCAATAATAATCATTAATAATCATCCCATTCCCCCATTCCCTACTAAGCACCAGTAAGACAGTGTGAATTGAAATCGAATCAACTGGAAACGGGGATTCATGTGGAACCAAATCATCAATGGGTCAAGGAACCTGCAGCGAACTTGTCTTGTTGGTGGTTTCACCACTGCAAAATATGCTCGTCGTTGGGTTAAGCCGAAATTGTTGAGAAAAAAACGGTTTGAAACCATCAGCCAGAACATCATTTGGCTATGAATCTCCACTATATCCGAACTACATCCGCATTTTACATGGCAAAAATGCAGAAAACTGCAATATTAAGAAAACACACACACACACCAAAGCTAGCCACCAGCCGCACCTCATCCACATAGATGGGCTCAGAAAAGTCCGCATACCTGTCTCAACTTTGACAGCTAGTAGCTGATTCAACACCTTGGTTCTAGCAGTTCTAGCCCAGTTCTACAGGGGGCTCTGAATTTCATCCAATTTAGTTGACCTGATGATCATGGCTAGCAATAACTTACAGACAGAAAACGGCATCCCTGACAAGGGGCAAGACCGGGTGATTCGACACAACGACAAGACTGCACAGGGGTTCGCTGACGAACAAGTCGGAAAAAGGAATTCAATACACACACATATATATATATAATCATATATCTATGATAAGATATCATACATACTACATTTCATATATGTTACATGTCATATCACCAAAACCAAGGAAAAAAACACCATGTTGCTCCAATCCAAGGGCACGGATGCTCTGCAGCAGGCTGCCAGTCCTAACATCGGCGCGGGGAAAACTTCAAGGAGGTCTTGGGTTTTCATGCGTTTCTTTAACACCAAATTACCCTCTGGTACACTAACATAGCTATTGAACATGACCATTTATACCGGATTTTCCCATAAAAAATTGTGATTTTCCATAGTTATGTTAGTTTAGCAGAGGGTATAGGGTGAACCCAATCATGTACCATCCCCATTGTGGTTTATTCTTGGGTGTACCCCTCTTTGGGATAATTGAGAATAGCTGCCTCATCCAATACACAGGGGTTGGTGATTGAGCGAACCTCGACAAACACGTCGACAAAAAGAGTGGGGTTGGATCTAGTCGCTTCGAAACATATTCCAACAAGCATGTCATACAAAACATATCACAAACCATACATATCCATAAATGTTGGAAAGCAACAGGTGGTGTTTTCTGTGGTTGAGATACGCATCCGCAATTTGGCTGGGCAGAAACGGCCCGCAACTTGGAGGATTCATCGGTTTGGCGTCCTCTTGGGGTGTAATCAGCTCCATGGCTGGGCAAATCCCTCATTGACCCTCTGGTAAACTAACATAGCTATGGAAAATCACCATTTTTAATGGGAAAATCAACTATAAATTACAAATCACCATTTTCAATGGCTATGTTAGTTTACCGGAGGGTACTGATTCACTTCGATGATTTTTCCAACGATTCTTTGAATTATAAACCTCCATGGCTAGTTTGGGGATCTCCAGCCAGCCACGGAGCTGATTAGCGGAGGGTAAATGGTGGTATCCCAGTTGGTACTCAGCAAATCTAGTGACGTTGGCGACGTCCCTTGGGGAGGAAACCCCAAGACAAGGACAACCTTGTCATGTGTGCCATGGTCAACACATGGTGTATCGTTTAGAGTACTCCATGCCAGCATGGGAATCCAAACATCGTGGGTATATGAACCACTACAAGAATGGACCATCCCGACATTCCAAACATAATGGAATCTATAAATTCCTATGGAACAAATCCAACGATAATGGATATATAAGCCCCTACCAGATTGATGATCATCCCCCAAAACATGGAAAAACATGGAAAAACTAACCATGATTTGAGCATGGCCCATGGATTCGCTTGGGAACCAAGCGGCATGCTCACCCCATTCTGCCTGGGATTGCCAAGGCTTCGCCTCGCAGCACGAAGGGAGCGGATCCCAGCTGTTCCAAATCATCTTTTTACCTGTCGGTGATCAAAGATCTTAAAGGGAAATCCTCTATATAGATTAAGGTTTTTAATGGCTAATTCAGCCGTTGATGGTGGATGTCCATTGCCATATTTGATTGCTTGCGGGTAAATTCCTTGAATCCAAAGTCTTGCTAGTTTTGAAAAACGACATGTTTGCCAATGAACATCTCAAGTCAAAACCAAATTTGGGGAGATCTACAACCTTTCCATCTTTGTTGGCCAAGCTTAGATACCATGCCCTAAAAAACGACTTTTTGGCTGGTTGGTTAGGTGAATAAAAGGGTCTCCAGAATGGTAGTCCGACGATATTTCACCCATTAACTATTTCCGGGTTTCCAACTTCTCTATGACTTGGGGTATATCCATTATATCCCCACTTCTGGTTTGGTAAAATGAAGTCGGAAGTTATAAAATAAATCACCATAAACTGGGATTTCTCTAAAATGGGCATCCTTCAGTCACCATGGGTTTCAATCCCAAAACGGTGTTATTTGGATGATTTGGGGGTATCCCCATGACTTAGGAAACCTCCAGTGGATTCCATCATATTCCATCCAAGGTGGACCCAGGTCCCACCTTCATCATCCGTCCCTGCCCCACCTGGCCATAGCCTGCTGCACCGCTGGCGCCCGGGACAAAGACAGGGCTTGCGGCGGAGAGCTTCGGTGCAGGCCTGGAGTGGTCTGCAACTAGGGTACTAAAATCCAGTGGTAAAGCATATCCCTATATAAGGATTGCCGTTGGGGGGTATACCACATGTTCAAACGAAGCCATATCTTCGTAGTTCTAAGCTACTAAAATCGGGATTTGATGGGATACAATGGGGATAGAATGGAATAGAAAGTATAGCAACATTTTGCTATCATGTGATCATGGGACTTATCCAACAAAACTGATCAAAAACGGAGGTGCGCACCAACCATTTTATTCGGAAATAATATGATATAATGATGTAATTGGCAAACCGAACCGACAATATGAAATGTGGGGCTGTGTGAACATGAAGATTTAGTTGTTTTTCAATTTTACTTGGGGAAAGGATGGTTCATCATTTAAGAATTGCCAGCAAGGGTGATTTTTACCATCCGGGGCTCATAGAGGTTGACATGTTTTTTACTGTCCTGTAATCAAGCCAGAGACCACCCCAACTATCCGGTCTGGAGAATTAAGAATGCAAAACACATATGTCAAACAATTCTTGCTTGGTGGTTTCAACACCCCTGCAAAATATGCTCGTCAGTTTTTGCGTCATGATCCCATTGCAAACGTTGCAAACAAAGAATGTTTGAAAGCACCTGCTAAAGAATCATTGGTCGTATGCCCGCCAGACAATCCCCATTCCATCCCTATTTTAGGTGATAAGATACACAACGATTGCTATATGTTTTGGATGTACCCTCCAAAAACTTTCATAAATGTGGAAAATCCACTTGTATAGATTATTTTCCTAGGGTTTCCCGGGTTTTCCCACAACTATGTAAACGTTTACCCTTGGATCAATCCCTAGTGCTTGGTGGAATCCCAACTTCACCGAGCTGCCGTTGCAGGGCGCTCCAGGTGCCGGAGGGCACGAACTCGGTCGCATCCACCCGCATCAGCCACCTGGCGAGCCGCAGGGAGAACCCACCGGAGGTAAATTTCCGTTTTTTTTTTAGGGTTCAAATCCCATGGAGCCATGGATTTGATTCGATTTGATCATATTTTATCCGCAAAACCTGGGATTTATAATGATTTATACATATCAATGAATATCAATGGATCATTTGAAGGGAAAGTCCTAACCGGAAACCATAGTTCTTACCAAAAAAATATGGAAGTTTCCTGAAAATTGTCCCTTCAACCCATTCTGGGAAAAGCGCTACAGAAACTACCAAAATCGCCTTGAACATGTGGCAATTTATGTGTGCTTTCCTATCTTTTTGAGTCTTTTTGGGGTTGTTCATCCAGTCAATTGGGATCAGCATAGTGATGGAACATCAAGAGCATGAATGGAACCACTTTGGAGCTTCCTTTTCTTCTCCAAGAGAGCAGTCAAAACCACAAGAATGAGCGCCTCGACGAATTGTCTGCTGAAACTCATCACTCAAGTCTTTGGATTTGCGTGGCAAATAGGTGGTACCTAAAAAACACTTTAATCGGCAGCTGGATCCAAATATCACAGTTGAAGTTGTCGAATCCGAAAGTGGGCACCCTTGAAACACCAGGAACTCGAAGTTGCTATTCCAATCGTATCCTTTTGGCTATTCAAAACTCATCAATTTTTGCCATCCATTTGCTATCTTTTATAATCTGTAACAATATGTATAACTAGTGTTTGAATGTAAATTGTGTTTTCCAAAAATCGGTCAATTATCCCCCAAAATCCAGTGGTCTAAACCATCCATTTCCCAAGTATAACATGATCCCTCCATATCCCTCCCCCATTTCTGGAGCCATGTTCAACCTCAAACCTAAGATGTATGAATGGATTATTTAAAGGGAAAATCTTAACCGGAAACCATGGTCTTTACCAGGAAATAGAGAGGTTTCCTCTAGATTTTCTCCTCATCCAATCCTAGGAATTTAGGTTTGCTTTGAAGATCCGGTGTACTTTGAAGAGTTCGGCTATTTTGGGACGCTTGCGCCAGTCACCACCATTTCAACTGTGACATCGCGACGTGAGGTTCTTATAATTTCTCCAGACATGGAAAAGGGTTGGGTGTTTCGGTACTCTTTCGGTATTCCTATTCATCTTGAATAATTCATTTTAAAGTATGCCCTAAATATCCAATACCTTGAAAATGAATTAACCCCAAAAATTCCCTGCATAATCTATTCATGTTTGGATCCAGATTTCTGCGGAAACCCCTCTTTCCCCACCTTTCAGCGCGGCTCAGCCAACACGGCTGCGTCGGGTTTTGGGCCAAGTTGACGGGGTGGGCAAAGTGACCAAGTGGCGAAGGGATAAGTCTGTGACATCGGGCCAAGGGGCCATGGAACCAACCAACAATGGAGGGTGCAAGCAGGTCTATGAAACCAAAACAAAGGTTATATATATATATCTTATATATTTATTTACATATTTATACTATGATATAATATACAAATATAAATCATGACATAATACATGAATATAAACTATGACTCTATGACATAATTCTGAAAATAATTTTGAAGCATGTTGAATATGCATCAAAGATGGAAATTACTGTAGCCAACAATGGTGAATTGGAGGTGCTTGGAACCTCTCGCACATCATGGAGGCTTAAGGCAGCCCCCTGCATGAGGCTGAGCGTTTCAGTCAGCTTTTTTGCTGGTGCTTGGCAGCCAGGATTGAAGATATTTCATGTAATGTTAATGCAATGAAGTGATCACCATCACTTCTGGGAATTCTCACACATTATGCTGGGCATCATGGGATTGCTGCACAGGTTGCACGATGCAAGGAATCTGGTTTTAGGCAGTTGCTTCCAGTTTGGTTCCAAAAAACATAATATTTGCTTGGAATGCACATTAATGTCAACGTGGAATGATGATGGGCACCCATTTGCATCCATCTCTGGGTGCTTTTTGCAGGTTTGTCTAGGCCCATCACTGAAACAGGGGATTTTATTGTTCAAGTACGCTCTTCCCTTGTAAAAGTGGTCTATACCCCGCTTCTCCGTGCGACAATGTCAAGTGAGTGCCTTCCAACAGTCTTTAGTGATCAACTTCATTGCAACTTCTGTGGAAACATGCAGACACCTTGGTGAATATGAACTAACATGAACCTGTTCACTGGGAAAATCCAGCGTGGGATCAGATCAAATCCGCCTTTTCCATCTGACGTGCTGCAAGCAAGCCGTCCATAAATGCCACAGGCCCATAAGCTGTCCTTACAAAACCTGGTTGGTGGTTGAGCCACCTGAAAAAAGATCTGCGTCATTTGAGATCCTTGATCTATCAGCTATCATCCCATTTTCGGGCTTGAAAATAAACCAAAGCTTTGAAATAACCAGCTGGAAACTGTCCGGAGAATAATCAAAGTCAATCGCAAAACCACGTGCCAAAAGCTCCTCCCGTACATTGTGATGCAAGTCCCTGCTGTGGGTTCCAACATGTAACGCTTGCACCTTTGACAAGTGCTCAGATCCCTTGAGAAGATCTAGCTCTGCAGACTGGATATCCACATGGATCATGTTGATGCTGCCAAAGGCTTGCAGGAGTCGATCAAGGAGCGAAGCTGTGGCAGGTTCTTGATAAAGATATACGTTGCACAAATCGTAGATGTTGTTTTCCCTCAAATGCGCCGCGGTCTGAGCCATTGGATATTCAGAATCAATAAGGATCAAATCGCAAGAAGCTTCCTCCGGTGGAAGTTGTTGTCGAAAGGCTTTGGCGGCCTTTAGTGACCAGTAGCCGTTCGAGGAACCAGCTTCCACAAGTACAAAGCGCTGTGTGGCAGCAGAAACTGCCTGCAACAGAGAAATGGTCTCGAAGTAATCTTCGCCTGAAGGGACATCAACAGAAACTTGCCTAAGGTAAAAACATGTAAGAAACACATTTGGAATAGACCGCCATGCAGGCTAACTCACGTGACATGGTATGACTCAATTTGGATCCATACATTGGAAATAGTTCTCTCATGTTCTATCATGCATGAGTACCCATTTGTGATCAAACAGAAGCACCCACACCTACATGTCATGTACGAGTATATGACACTGAAACTGTCCAAAAATTCGCAAAACAGACCCCACCCATGTCACATCTTCACATCTTCATACACCTAAAACACCTTTACCCGCACTTCGCCTGGCAGCGGTCCCCATGGAAGGCCCCAACACTCAAAGCGCCGGGTGAGTTCCGGTTGGTTTTGCGGCGTGCCCTTTGAACAGTCGTGGAAAATCCCAAGCCAATCACGGGCCACCTTCAAAACCTTGGAACGTCTTCGTGGGATCCTGGGATGGTGCAGGTGCCAAGAAAGGGGGGGGCCCAAGGTAAGCACTAGATTCCCCATAGATTCCCCATAGATTCCCCATAGATTCTCTATTTTTGGTGACCCACTAGATTCCCCAAAAAAAGATTTTCTACACATTCTTGGTGAATGAACATTGGATGAACCAATGGGATTTCTCAGCAACTCCAGGAATCTTTGGGATGACACCAGAGCAGGGAGGCGCCCACATCTGGATGAGCGGATGATGTTTCAAACAGGCCAAGGGTTCCCAAGGGTTGAACACAGCACAGCGATGCCTTGGTTGATTCCCACAGATCTGGCTGTGGTTGGCCAGCATGGCGAAGAGCTTCCTGGTTGATGCAAAGAACATCTGTCAAAAATGTATAGCGAACCCAAAAAAGATAGAAAAGTAAAAACCTACTAAAATGTGGCAAATTACGTTCCTATTTTTTGGGGTCTACTGCATGCGTCGGTGAATTTTTGTTACCCTTCATTCAAATTGATGGAGAAAGGAAGGCCTACTATCCTGAAAGAATCAACCATCTAGTGTAGCACACCCCAGAGAAGATCGAAAAAGTTGAATTCTACTATGTTATAGGTATATAGCAACCCTGCCTACATATATATATATATATATATATTTATATATAGAGATAGTGACAAATTACTGGTCTATCTGTTGGGAGTTTCTGTGCTACAACTCACTTTTCTATCTCTGGGGTATTGCCCTCTGGTAATTTAACATACCTCTCAAATATCACCATCTTAATAGCTAAATATAGGTAAATAAATAGATAAATACGCCATTTTCATCCATTTTGCACAGCAAACTCTCACAGTAAATTGCCAAAGTTTGCATCACCTGATCTCCAGAAAAATACCAGGCTTCCAGCGATTTACCAGGTCTGTGAATCGACTGTAACCGGGATAGAAACGTTTTTCATCCAGTCCTGGAATGGGATGAACAACCACTGCAATGTGTCAAGGTTTCAAACTGCCTTCCCTAAAAGTTCAACATTTTCTGGCCAGGGTCGTTGATGCTTCAATCTCCCGGTCCCTCCGCTCCTTCATAGAGTGCTTCATCTTCCAACTTCAAGGGGTACCTGGCTCGGATGGACTCTTCTGCACAGCTCCTGTTGGAACGGCCCAGCACATCTGCTACCTTGGCCAAACTCAGCATGGCGCGCGAACATCGGGAGAGATGCTGCTCCACCCTCTCCGAGGCCCTTGGAAGTCGCAGAAAATCCAAACCTGGCTGCGGGGGAAGTCAAACATAGTCAAACCCTCCGCAAAATGCTGCTACCTTCTGCATAAATATTCCATAGCGAATGGAGAAAATGCATGGGGAAACAGGCAAATAGATGCATGTGTGAAATAGTGTATGGCACCATTTCGTATCCTAATTTTTGTGGTGAAAAGATGTTTTTTCTTCGACCCAAGGGGCAGAGTTCAAGGACTTCGGAAGGCTCAGCAAATTTGAGGCCACGTTCGAGGTCGTCGATTCCAAACTCATAGGGATTCACTTCAAAGTAGAACGGGGTGACACGCGAACTCGAAAGAAGCTGCACCGTGTGTTGAGAAGTGTCCTGGTGAACCAGGATGTGGAGCTTCAACTATCATTGTCACTTGTCCATTTGGAAGAATGCCACTTATGAAATCTACAAGGATTGAATCTACTAAGGACATGGTATCAAACATGGTTGAAACCACCCAAGCCCAAGTTCGTTGGTGTTTGAACCTATCCCAGAATCACTATATAACCTAGTTTATACCCTGCAAAACCCGCAAGTTTTCAACTGAACATATCAAACACCCCGTTGACCTAGGGCAAGAAAGATATAAATATCATGTTAAATCCATGTAAATTCATCCTTCACCGCTTGTTTTTCTCCCAGCCCTTTTCCTCATTATTGAAGACTGACTTGCGCTGATCATTTCATTGTTTGCTGTGTTTCACACCTTCGTGTTCAGACCAGCCACCGTATTTCTTGAGATTTAAGTATTTCTTCAGCTCTTTTTTTGGCCTGCACAATGTGGCAGAATTCTGTAAAGTGTAGTTTCCAGGTTTCGACGCCTGCATCAATGACTGGAGGGTAGTAAGTAGTAATAGTCCCCATGATTTCCAAGGTGTTTTTTCCATTGTTCATCATTTTCACGATATTTTTCCAAGGCTCCAAGTCATGTAATCTTCGGCTCAACCTCCAGGCTTTGCAGCACAAAGATTCGCCAAACTCACAGTCGCCACACGACCAGCGGCTCGGTTGGCTCGGGCAGAGGGTCTCCGAAAACGCACCGCGCGAGCCCAGGGGCCACGCGAGAAGCAACGGCCAGGGCCAGGCCGCAACCATTGCTGCGCCATGACGACCTGGTACCTGGTACCACCTGCAACCCTAGTCCATTGATTTCCAGACTTCAGTATGATATTCCAAGGTGAAATCATGTGAGCCACCATAAATTTCAAATGATATTAATATGTTAATATAAGCATGCCGAACCAACCATTATAGGTGAATTGTTGGGAATTTTGAGACCTGAATTGCCAGGATCAGGGGATAGCCCTGGATGATCTTGGATTCCAAACCGCGAGGCTTTCAACGGATTGAAACTCCCCCAAGAGATTTGGTGGTTAGATCTGGAATGATATGGCGTTTTTTTGGGTTTCAATGGGGAAACCCAAAAACATCCAAAAGCCGTTATTCTTTGGAGACATGTTGCCAGCACTGACATGAGAAACAGAAACGTGATCGCCTATTTGGCGATCAACTGGCTGGGTAGGCCGAGGTGATAAGGTAGGAGTCATTAGCTGGCCAACCCTGTTGTGGAAATTTGGAAGGTACCCTTTGGAAGCTTAGATTTGTTGATGTAGTAGCTAGTTAACCTCCAGCAATCAAACGTGGCTAGCTGGAAAATCCGGTACAAATGGAGGGTTTGGTGGGAAGATCGTCTACAAACGGAGGATTTTCCAGTGCCATGTTTGATTATTGAAGGTGATTGCAAGCAGACAATGGACAACGCCAATTTTTGACTATCAGTAGGTTTCGGATTTTTGTTTTCTCAATCGTACAAATGCATTGCCAGTCGACAAAGTGTTTATGATGTTGCCACCAAAGGGAATCCGCATATTCTTCGGCATGTTTACGGCTAATTTCCACTCTAAAAGACACTTCCAAAACCCTTTGCTCACCCCTTGGTTAGGCCAATGGGTCAGGTACTTGGAGGAGCCCACTTACTCAGTGAATAATCCTGGTGATCATAAGTCCCCTTGCTCATGCCAGGCTGGCAGCTGTGCAAACTAACCTCCCAAAACACCAACCTCAGTTCCTTAAATTTGGTGACCCTGGGTGACCCTCCAAGGATGCAATCCCCAACAGCTTGTTCCTTCTTTGGTTTCACATCCGCCGCCGCGGCCCCACACTTTTCCAGGGACGGAGGCAGTCAAACGTGTTGGTTGGTAAGAGCGCGATGAACACCTTCAAAGTCCTCAGAGAAGGACTGCGTCATTCAGCAGCTTGCGAACTGGAAACCATGGCCCATTTGGCTCGATGATTTGCCTAACTACAAAGGTGTTATATTGTACATATGGAGGACCAAGCTTCCTAAAAATAAGGGTAATTCACCCCAAATCAGCCATTTTCAAAACGGATCTTCCATTATAAACTGCAAACCACCTATAGCTATCGGGGTACCCCCATTTATGGAAACCCCCATATATATATATATATATATTCCATAGCTATGTTAAATGTCCAGTGAGCGAGTAACATGGGATAAAACGACCCCAAAACATGGGATGGCGTTGAACAATTCACCACAAGGAGATTCGCGGCGAATCCAGGGATTCGCAGCACGCAGCTCGAATCCAAAAAAAACCTACATATCAATGGTAGAAAACATCAGAAATTGTGATTATACAATTCTTGATGCAATATATAATATGTATACGCATGTATGTATGTATGTATGTATGTATGTATGTATGTATGTATGTATGTATGTATGTATGTATGTATGTATGTATGTATGTATGTATGATGCATATATATATATATATATATATATATGTATATTGTAGTCATCCCCCGAAAGATATAGAAAAGTGAATTCTCACTCTATCTCTTGGGGAAATCTCTGTTGGCAGGCACCCCCGGCCAGGTTACCGCCAAGCGTCGCTAAATCCGACAGAGACCTCCCCAAAGCCAAGATCTTCATTGGGATCCTGAAGGAGCTGTGAGGATCGAGGCAGTCCTGAAGTCCTGAAACATGGGCTATGTTTCATTAGGAAAAGATAGACCATGATGATTTGACATGATTTCACCACTGAAAATTGGAATTTAATGGGAATATAATGGGAGATCACGTTGTAATTCACCAACACTATGAAATTTGGGTGTCTGTGATACACCCCCAATGGCATTTGAATGCGGGGAAATCATTCGATGATCAACAATTTGACTCTTGGGTGCCCTATTTCATCTTATTTTTTTGTGACGCAAACCCATGTGAGGTAATCTTCTCAAAAAAACAAAAAGTACATGCCCCCTATATGAAATTATGCTTTCCTGCTCTTTTGTCACTGGTCATACTTGGCCAAAAGATTCCAAAAAGCCTTTCCAGGATGGTAGTAAAAGATGATGTTTCCTCCACAATTTCCAGGTTTCCAACTTTTCTATCAACCTTTCTTTGAGGATTAAACCATACCCCTCTTGCAAACGAACTAACATAGATGTGGGAAAAAAACACCATGATGGTAAACCATTTTCCAACGATTTCCCCATGGGTTTTCCAGATCTATGTGAGTTTACCCTAGGATTGGTCACCATTAATTCAAATTAATTCCCATGAAATGCCATTGAATCCCATAAAATCCCGTAAAGTCATGCAAAATCCCATTAAATCCCATTAAATCCAATTAAATCCCACTAATTGATGTTAAGATATGTCAACTATGTGGGACTTCTCAGCAACCCAGCAGTCAAAGCGCACCTTGCCCCGGATGACTTCGACTCCATTCTTCACTGCCCAGTCCACAAGGGTTGGAAACCTCGGTTTTTGGGTGAAAAACACCAGGCCTTGCAGGACTATTTCAGTGCTTGGAGGACCATCCGTCTTGGTCAGTGGTTTCTTTTAAAAGCCTAGTTCGTAAGTCCCGTTTCAGTGGTTATCCCGTACATTTATATGTATACATATATATATATATATGTACAGTATTATATTGATATATAGGTATAACTGGGTTATGAACATGGTTTTTGACCAGCTACTAGGTGGGATGATTCTCCAAGTGTGTCGCTTGGAAATAAAATTCAAGAAACTCATGGGGCCTGGGGGGGTATGCCAGCGACCCATCCTGTGAGCAAATCTGGAATGTCAGGCAATAAATGTATTTTATACATCCAATGGTCTACAATGGTTGGCAAGAATCCATGTGGTGATCATGGACATACGAATCACCGCCATACGCCCCTGAAAATGAATTGCATGTGAATAGCTGAAATCCATTGAAAGCCATGAGCCAGCGAAGATCATCATGTGATTGGGACATTTTTCCGAAGTCAATGGTGAGTTGGTTGATAATTTTTGACTGGGCAACACAGAAATCTGACTTTGCGATCGGCTGATGGACATTGTTCCTGTTCCCGTGCTTGGACGCTCAAATGGCGACAAATTGATCCTTGCTAGGGTGTAAAGATGCAGTACATATGTCACAACAATAATAGTAATACCAATCATGTGTTTGTTATTCTTGGAACTACTAAACATCAATGTCTCGATTTGGAACAGATATCAACATCCAAAATGCACACGCGCAACCAGGATGTTTACATGTAACAAACAAAAATTACAAGTACAAACATACTCACACGTTGCACATCGTATGTAAATGGTGGTTTCCATAAATAGGGGTACCCCCAGTTCTCATCCATCTTTTTTGGGGGGATTTTCCATTGTAAACCTTCCAGCTATTTGGGTATCTCCATTTATGGAAACCCCCATCTGCCTATGTATCTGGGGTGACCTCACCGATCAACCCAGCAAGTCGTATGATCGCATGTGCCACGCCTTACATCTCGGTGTATACTATATATTTATATGTGTGTGTGTATACATATGTATATAGTATACAATATTATACATATGCAAATTACATATCCGAACAGGTACGGGTATAATAGAGTAGGCTAGGGTAAGGCAATGTAACCCCCCCCCAAAAAAAAAAAAAAAAAAAACTGAAAAACAAGAGAATATGAAACTAGTATGATATGATATGATTACGATATGATTTCTCATTGCTCCACGGCTCCGAAACGCAACTGTGTCAAGCAACATCTCCTTGTGCCCTCGGCTCAAGGCAAAGACGGTCCATCTGATGTCCTGTTCTAATCCCATCGTTTCATGGCATGATGATGCACCGTTCCCATGGAACGCTCGCTTTTACTGATGCTTCAAGCATGCCAAAAACGGCAGAAGCAAACGTTTGCTCATATCAGCCTTATTCCTTACAGGGAAAAGCGAAAGGTACGCCTAGTGAGGTAAAAACCTCGCTTGCCGGGTTGAACTCCGTAGGCACACCCAAGGTGCGCCTGGGTGCGCCTACCCATGAACTACTTCCGCATGGAACTCCGGCTCCACAACTCATGTTTGGGCACAAGGATTGCATATCAAATGATAGGGGATTGGAAGATATCCCCATATCCACACAATTCCCTATGTTAGAAAGTTAAAACCATCACGTTATCAATTATATCCCATGAAATAAATCTGAACACCCTTAGAAATCCCTATGAAATCCCACAAAAAAGTGGCAACATTCTGGTCAACTTCCCAGAAAACCAGGGGGTACCTCCAGCCCCGCGTGGTCCTCACTGAGCTCCGCTTCCTTCAAACTCACCCCACCACCGCCCATCGCCAGCACACGGGTGGCGCCAGTGACCTCCACAAAGGTCACAAGTTGTTGCTACGGAGGGAATAGAAAGCATCCAAGAAATGATGTTTTTAATGAAGCAATGGATGGAAACCTGGTGATTGAACCATTGAAACTTGGAATTGATTCGGAATATTGAATGGTTTTGGAAAACGATAGAAACTGGATGAGAATAATGATTTTCACTCTTTTTGACACTAGGATTTAATAAAATATGTTGTGGGAATGACCTGTTGAACAACCGGCTACCGCATATTCGATACAGTGATATTCTATATGCTGATGACGCACTTTTGATCACAAATGGCGCCCATCGCATGAATCANCAATGGTTGAACAGGAATCTTCTTATTACAATCTGAAATTCAACCATTCTAAATGTCATGTGCTCTGCATGAACGGAAACAGGCAAATCTATTTCCAAACGGAGACCGCCTTGACAACATTGATCACTCAGATTTGGGTAGTTTGATTTCCAAAGATGCATGCGTCTCCGTTGAAATTAATGGGAGAATTTCATCGGCCATGGAAGCCGTGACATCACTCAGCAAGTTTT
>BGPT01002130.1:40066-65763 GCA_003297045.1 Symbiodinium sp. clade C Y103 | reverse complement strand
ATTTATTTTAACACAGAGTTTGCGACGGAAGTCTGATGACATTTTATTTTATCATCGTTGCTCTCTTTTTTGAATTTATTTCAATTGTGACTTTACTCGGCCAAGATCTTTCAAATCCCTTCCCTTGTCTTTGCGTGCCGACGACTCGACTCGATCGTGTCTGGCATTGGAAAAAAATGTTGTGGGAATATTATGGGATACAACTAAGCAGCAATATGAGAGAACGAGTCAATGAAAGGATCTCATGTGGTAAATCCAGTAAAAAACCATCGCGTTGCCAGAAATGTGTGGTAATCAACTTCCGTACATTGCAATGAACGGGCCTGGGATGATTTACCACACTACCAAGCCAACGGACCTGGATTCGGGTTGGCTAGCCAACAAAAGAGGTATATAAGTTCATCGGAAATCAAGGAAACTACCATAATTAGTTATATAAATCACAATGTGTCATCATGTTTAATATTTCTGTAGATGGATCATCTTCCATAGCAAACTGCTATTGTACTTGAGGTTAAACAGGAACATCAAGAAACTGCGAGGTCACAAGCGTGGAAACACTCAGCCGTATCCAAAACCACGGTGGTGGTGAGCACCTTCCAAATGTTTTCCTCCTGATTATTTAAGAGTTTGCTTTGGAAAATGGCCCAGTCGCAAATGATCTATTCTCAAAGAAGGCTCACTTTCGATAGCTAATATATCAGGATACATCCAAATATGTAAAGTACAGCTCTACATCGTCGTCATCGTCATCGTCATCATCATCATCATCATCATCATCATCATCATCATCATCATCACCCTGTTAGTCAAACTACGCTCCGGTAATCAAACATGGTTTGCTGGAACATTCCTTATCTATTTGAATATACTGTAATTAAATATATAATATTCAAAGCGAACTACACCTCCAGATAGTTCGGGTATTTCTCATCCATTGAAAAATCCTGGTTTTGACCCCACCGTTTCGTGTCGTTTCTTCTCGTTTCGTGTCGTCACCACGGCACCTTGATCGCCAAACGTCCCAGGAGGACAAAGCGTTGCCGGGCTGGTGGAAGATCCCGGCAGTCCCTAGATGGCTGGAGGTGGTTGAATGTGCATCTGTTTGCTTAGGAGATATGGAGGGTTCCTAAAATGGGGGTACCCCCCAATCATCCACTTAAATTGGATTTTCCATTAAACCATCCATCTTGGGGTACCCGCATTTATGGAAACCCCCATGTGTGCTAAAGAACCCAGAAGAAGGACAAAAACCTGAATCTAACTGGAGATTTTGCTTGGACATCAAAGGCATGAAGATTCGGTGAATCTAACTGGGATAGAAGTCTGGAAATATTCCAATTTTGCATCAAGCTATAGCTACAGCTATTGCCCAAGGCTCCTGGCTCGGATTCACCAGGGCACTGCTTGTTGGGACACTGAAGTGATTGATGATGAGTATTGGATTGTTTTCAGGGAAACTTTACAGGAACCCTCCCATATTTGATGGGGAAAACATGGGAAAACCATGGTTTCCGGTAAATTTTCCCTTAAACCACAATCCAATGATTGTGATGTTTAATGTTTCAAAGGAAAAACACAACAATATCACATCGTGGACAGTTGTAGATCACCATTGCAGGTGGGGAATACTTGCAATGTGAAAGATCTGCCAACCATCCAGATGTTTGGCTGTGTCCAAGAATGTGCTACACACTGCTATGCCCCCGAGGTGTGGCAATTAAGGATGTGTGAACATGTGTAAACGATGTGTTTCCCCCGCCGACAAACCCACAATGTTGGATGCCCCCAATTCTCTCTTCTATGCATCTAGTGTCTAATCTATCAGGATTAGTCCAATCAATCGATATATCCAATATCCATCAATCTATATTTTGTTTGAATCACAATTGGGTGCCCCATTTGTTTGGGATTTGATTTATCCTCATTGTCCCCACATAACACAATACCAAAAAACTGCCATCATTTGATGGCCAAGACTAGAACAAGACCACTATATTCCAAGTTGGATATAGATGGTTAGTTCATGTTAGTTCTATCCCATGAGAGATATTTTCATGTGCATATCCCATGAAAGCCAATATCAACCACCATTTCTGCAGTGGTTTTTCATCACTTTTTTCAGATGCAGTTTGTTCCCACCGCTCTATCTTTTTTGCAGTTAAATCCCATTCTCCCCATGAAATCACAACAATAGGTTAAAGAAATCCCATTTTCAATGGTCAAATCCAGATTTTCAAGGGTGAAAGCCCAATTTCCAAGGGTGAAATCATGCTATTTCTCACATTTTCTCACCCTTCTTCAGACTCCATCCATTTTTTGAAAGCCCCACCTGATCTCGGTCGGCCCCAGCAATCGTAGAGGATCCTTTGGTACCTCTACAGGAACTACGGCCAGCCGCCCTGGAAACGTCTCAGCAACCTTGCGGAAGCGATGGGCTGATTTTCGATGAATTTCTGACCTGAAAAAGTTGAGAAAATTGGGAAGCTCAGCTCAGCAACAAAAAGATACAAAAAGTGGTGAACAAAAAAGGGCGATAAAACACCCGAAAGGTGGTCACTTGTGAGTTTTCATGCTTCTTGAGTGGCTGGCAGTCATGGTGGCAGCCCACTTCCAAAGAATAAGGTGACTTGCCGACTAGTGGCGCAAGTGCGGAGCAAAAGCGCCGTCTTTGATCCAAATTTCTAGAGGGAACTATTAATCCGACAAATTTCATGGATGATGCCATATCTATGTTGATGATTAGATCATTGACCGTCACACTTTCCATCATTCTACCTACCTGCTGATTAGCATTCATTAGCTTAATGGCTCCCAATGATGCCCAGCGTATTTTTCATCGGTCGCAAGACTGTTGAAAACAACCCGCCCGAAGAAAATTACTTGGTTTCATCATCCGCAAGAGGGATGGAACATATTACAGCACAAAGGTGAAAATCTCCGACATCTGAACTGCACAGAGAGTCTGTTATTAGCTGAGTGGGCCTTCCCCCTACTATGGCAATGATTTACTCCAGGAATTACATGAACCCAATTAGATACCTATGGGGATTCAGCCACCCCAATGGGCAAACCCCTCAATGGTCACTGGTTACGATTCGCCTATGTAACCGTGGCTGTTGGTGCCTGGAAAAAGCCTTATCGACAAACCCGAACACTAACGCGCGGTCACCATCTGGTGGAAACCAATGAGCAAGGTCCTTTAAAAACTGCTTGCTTATTGGGTTGACTCATGGATTGTGAGAATCCCGACTATATGAAGGATAGAATAATTCCCTACAATCAGAAAAAACCACAGGTGGCTCCAGGGTCTGCCTTACTCCAGCTCTGCTTGAATCTGGCCATAGACGATTCACCGATCTGCCTGCGAGTACTGCCAACGCGTGGGTTCAACGCATGTGTCAACCCCGGAGTTTCGGATGGTGAATTGAAGTAACTTAAGGGGGTTCTCCAAAATAGTGATAGATGTTTATTAAAATTGGACCCCCCCGCTATTGGTAAACTGGGGTCTTATGAATCAGAGTAGCAGGTCCCAGAGGGAAAAAAATATGCAGTAGATTGTAGTAGAAACAATATGCTGAACAAGACTACAGTATGATTTCAACCCGCTTTGTTGAAATCGCGGAATCCCCTGCAATGGACTTGACACCTGAGATGGACGAAATATCAACCCCCTTGTATCAAATACGACCCCGCGGGCAAAGTCCGATGTTATTGTCAGCTGAGGTGCATTGACCCCCGACGGAAGAAAGAAATCAAACCCCATACAGCACATCGTAGCACGTTCGCTGAAACATTTAGATTTGGGGATGGGGGCTCACCATAAAATGCATTGCAAGGTTTGAGTATGTTGACCATCTATGTCCACAGACACATGGGGAACGAAACGGGGTCTAAACTGGTTTCAACCCGGGACTAACGACTTCAACTATTTGCCATGAGGGTGGATGACTTCAAGAGACCAAACCTAATGACCCAATGACAGTCATAGAATCCCTATCAACTCAGGCCATCATTTTATCACCTTCCTGCATTGTTTCGAGCCTCAAACTAAAGTCCTTTACAACCTTTGAAAACATGGTAAAATCTGAATAGAACACCAAATCATCAACCAAAACTCAAACTAATCCTAAACACCAAACCGAGCCTAATAAAAAATCGTAAGTCAACCCTAAATCAAAACATAAACCACAAGGAGACACTAAAATAACCTTAAATAACCCCAAACCACTTTAAACAAACTCGAAACACATACTAAACCAACCCTAAATGAAACCCTGAACCCACCTCCAATAAACCCTAAACAAGCCAATCCCAAGCTGACCCAAAACTAAACCTGGAGTAGCTAAGCGCCAGCCACTTCCCCCAAGGAAACTTTTGGCGAACGTCTGCCCTAGAAGGATAATGGTCATCGTGGCTTGACAAGCTGCTACTAACGAAAAGGAATCACCTGCAACAGTGGAAAAAAAATGTGATAAATCATATGCTGACCCGCTCATTAAACCAACCAAGCGTTTCTGTTGTCTTTCTGTTGGGTTCCAACTAGTTCTGACATCAACATTATTCGTATATTATTCGTCTTTCCAAGGGTTAATCCAATAATTCCGCATTTTCTCGGCCCAAGGTTTCCCGGGTTTCCACCGCCTAAAGGCGGCAGCACGGCGGTCTGGCCCAAAGTCTAGGAACTTTGGGACCAATCCTGAGAAAAGCGATGCATATATTTCTTCGAATCTCCCATGGATGAAATGTGGATTTAACAATAACTCAACCATAAAGAAATGGGATTTCATGGCATATGATGGGGATATCGTGGAATCCAGCTGGCTGAATTATGATGATTCACCAGCCTGAAGGCCATGTGGGCCACATGGATGCTCAGCCCGTTCCTCCATTGAGTTGGATAAGATCAAAGTCGGTGTTCCTACTAGAAAATCATTAAGTCATATTAAATTACCATTCTAAAAATCCATGAAATCATCATTTCTTAGCTAAATCATCTATAAATGGCCCATCTACGTAGCCATCTTTGTAGCCACCTCGAGGCATCCAATCCAAGCATCGGGTGAAGCTGCTCAAGCTGAAGTCGTCTCCATCCCAGACCTGTGTCATGGGAAATGGGTTAGTTACGGTTAGTTCACTTCTTGGGGGTGCATCCCAGCTAGTAGGATCCGTGGTTAATAGCCATGGCATCACCCATGGATTGACAGGATATCCCCACTTCTATACTACCCCTTTACTAAGTGGGATGCACATCCAAGTAGGCTACGGAAGGTAATGATAGGTTAAGATAAAGATAGAACAGAAAATCCCTACTGAAATATTGATAAATCATTTTTCTATCTGTAGGAATGACTATAAGTATGGTTTATCCATGTTTATCGTTGATTTGAAAGGTGATTTACTCAAATCATCTTAAATCCCATCCCTTGAAGAGATATAAAACACCCCCTTGTAGCCTAGATGGTCCCAATATGTGACTTCATTTCCTGCTAAAACATGGTTTCGTTTGGCGGCGTTGATTCGGAGTGGATTATTGTCCTTAAGCATATCATCTACTATTGAATAGGGGCAGCCCCCTATGAATACATGTATATATATATATATTATGAATAAACCTACGCATGGGAAAAGGACATCTGTGGCTGATGTTCCATGGCAAACAATCAGTTCGTGTAGAAAATCATCTGTAACACCAGCTGCAAATCACTGCAAATCAGATCCTCGGAGCTAGAATTATTAGTTTTGGTGCTACTTTCTGCCACATCCACGGATAGAATATCATTAAACCAACAAAGGCTCTCAATTTGCCTGGCGGAATACCCCTGGGATTTTGCAATAGATTCTAGTCAATTCTAGTTACTATTTATTGAGTATATTGCAAAGATGCCATTGTATTCTTGTAGTTATATCATGGTCATATCACCACTGAAATTCGTGTGCACTTGACTGTCCCATTCAAACCTCCATGTCCCCCAAAATACCCTCTTTTTACCACCATTCCACCCCCTTTTGACCCCCTTTTTGCCACCAGTTGTGTTGGTCAAGCAACATTATTATTCCCTTTCATTTTCCCGCTTCTCATGGTTAAGTCATCATTTCTCATAGCTAGGTCGCCATTTTCCATGATTAAATCACCATGAAATCACCATGAAATCATCCAAGCGCTTGCCAGGTGCCCTTTCTGGGCCAGATCTCTGAGGAGGCCGCCAGCAAACTGCACTCCTCTTGCAAGGTCTTGAGGACATCCTGCGAGGCAAATCTCGCTGAATTTCATGATGAATGGGAATTGAATGGGAATTTAACGATAATCCATCGGATGTTCATGGTTGAATGGGAATACATTGTTTCTTTTTCTTGGATTTAATGAGAATCTAGCTGAGTTATGATAATTTACCATTAAAAATGGTGGGTTTACTGGGATATTAATGCAGATATTCATCATGTAATGGGAATTTAACCATTCAACACGTGGATTTGATGATGTTTTAACCATTGAAAATGAGGGACTTAAGCAACAAAGATGAAAGTATAGAACCGACCGCAACGCGGATAGAATGGAAGAGCATGGTCATTCAACACATTTAGCCATTGAAAATTGGTTTTAATGAATAAACTCAACAACTTGTTATTGCCATACTAATATGATCGCCCAGTTAAAAAGCTGATTCAACATGATTCAACCATTTTTGGATTGTAATGTCATGGGACTTCATAGTGGTATCACAGGGATATATCATGATAGATCCAGCAAACTATAAGGGCTACTGGCTGGCCACCCCAGTTGCCTTTGGGGGATAACTTGTGGCTGTGATTCACGGGGAATAGGCTGGAGCAAGCCTGAACGTGGTTTCGTAGCTCCTCGGCTCTCCATTTCGTATCCACAGCTCGCCGGATAGATGGGCTGCACACCATCACCCAGTTGATAGAAGTTCTCATAGAAACGCCATCATTGGGGAAAGTGATACTCCAAAACACATTGTCGAGGTGCCTGAATTCGCAAACCCAAGAAGTCACCTGGGGTGGTCCCAAGAGAAATCATTGAATCCAGAAGGGAGCAAGGTCCGGACATGTGGAATACATCACCCAAACCCAAGTAGCTGGAAAATCTGGAAAAAGTTGGGGTCTTCTACTTACTTGTGCTTAGTAGGGAATGAGGGAATGACCTATAATTACCATTAATAATCATCCCATTCCCCCATTCCCTACTAAGCACCAGTAAGTCTAGCTATCTTAATCTCAGTTTGCCAAAGGGTATCCACCCTGGAATCACCATGGCAACAGCGCCATGATCCGAACACCTCGTCGTAGTACATCCCCAGCTCGTTGGCAAAGCCTTTCAGGTGAACCACCCGTCCTGACGGGATGTCCTCGGCCAGAGGTTGATACCTCTTGGATGAAGATATGGTTTGGGGGAATCTCACCTGAAGACCTGGGAAGTACATGAATTGGTACGGTAATTCAACATGTCAATGGGAAATCCCCTACAAGTAGCCATCTGAAATGGGAAATCAATGGAATTCATCTGTAAATCGGAAGATTTTCCATCACCGTCTCATGGAGATCAGCCTGAAGGCTCACCTTCAACAGCTGAATTTGAGGTCAAACTCCATCTTCTGAGGGGGTTTCGAATGGATCCCATCATCTCCTTTACTTGGATCCACCATGATCAACTTCCCTGAGGTCGTCGCCGATCGCCAGGAGTCAAAGGACTCTAGGCCCACCTGTGTCTGAATAGGTGGTAAAAAAAACCTCCCATCTAGGGCAGTTTCAATCAATCTATGGCAGTTTTTCATGGGGAAAATGATGATAATGTTTTGGGAAACCATGATTTTCTCTATTAAAATTGCCATAGGTTGGATGTTAATTATCATGATAATCCAGGGATGAGAAACCACTGGATTTAGATTTTGTGGTACTCTATTTTTAGACATACCCATATGAATATGGTTGAAATCATCGGGGGCTTGGGAGGTGCAGTTGATGTGGGGAAAACTGGTAGTATAACAGTATAACTATGGAAATAACCCGCAAGAAGTTGGGAGAGAAACCCAGTATAAGTATGGCTGTGTATCCACTTATAGCTGGAACTGCACCCCCAAGACCAGTTTCCATAGCTATGTTGGATTGCCAATGGTTATACTGTATACACATCACATTGGGGGCCACCCAATTAGTGATGGTCAATACCATCAATCGTTCTGGCAAGATTGGCGATCACCTTGCAAGCCTCGTGTGACTGCATCCCCAAAAATGGTATCATACAAGATATGACAACTTCTTCAGCTATCAACATAAATTGAATGAGAACGAAAAACAACGTAAAAACTGCAGCATACAGTCAATCAAATTACATCAATCCACCATGGTTATGATAACCAAAAGTTTTTAGCCTCGTAGTGGGACAGCAGCTCCCCAAAAACGCCTAAAATCATGCGGATCAAACCCATGCAAAATCTATGTCATCTCACAGATCACTTCTTTTCAGGATGGAAATGTTGATTTCTAGATCTATCATGAGAATTCATGAGATGGGTATGGGACAAACTTGGGTCCCCAATGATTGGATAACGTTTCAAACAAACTCAAATCTGTGCTCCCCCAGACATTTACAATTGTGACCCGTACCCAGAGATCTGTCAATGGAAGTTTCTCTCGATTTCAGGTACCCTCTGGTAAGTTGTGACATAGCTATAGAAAATCACCAGTTTTAAGAACGGTCAATGATCTATCAATGGGTCATTTTCCATAGCACACTGTTTCCCGGAGGGTAGGGGGATGGTAAATCCCATCATTATCAATGAACCATCCACCTAAATCATATCAACATATATCAACCATTCAATGGAATCATACCACCCTAGGGATTTCAATTAACCAGTTCATTCTCAACCGTTCTCAACCATTCTTAACCACTATGAACCATCCACCCAAACAGATCCACACCTCTTCGATGGGAATGTCACTGCACTCACTGGCTTCAATGGCTCCCATCACGCCGGTCAACACGGAGGCTGAGGTCGACAAAGTGAGGAAATCACTGGTATTCTATCCTGCGTTTCCCTGGGTTTTTTGGGGGAGGGGGAGGAAGAAAAATCCTCAAAATCTAGCCAAACAGGTAGGAAGCTAGGCAGGGGCCAAAAGGACGGGGGACGAGTTCTATCGGCTGTGCACCACCACTGAACGCTGATCAATTCTTTGGACACTGTGAGTCTCAACCGGCAACATGGGATTCAAAGCTGTGCTAATCACTAATCACCTCTTCCTCTACCTCACTTCAATTCTTCAAATGTTGCAACAAAAATATACAACAGAGAATAGATTCCGACTAAAATAATGGACAATCACAATTTCTATCCGTTTTGGTCAACCAAAATATCGATGAAATGTATCCAAGACCTGGCCGAAACTCTTGGGCCCAAAAGGTGCTTCGGAAGATCCAAGGTCATGGTCTTTCTCACGGAGGGGCATCATGGGGCATCTAGAAATTGAGATCCATAATGTGTCTTTCCAAACTAAAACTGATTTTGAGATCTTGGATTTTCTAGATTCTAGATGATTAGCAGTTGTTTGGATGGATATCGCCATGATTTTCTGATCAGAGACTGTAGTTCCATGCAGTTTGTAGGTGCTGACTGCATGTTGAACGGCGTCTTCGATCGGGATCATCTCGGGATTATCTCGGGATATGATCTTCCCATGTAAGGGAGGGAAACAAACACTAATCATAATGTGTATATATATATATATATGTATATATATTTGTACGTATTGTGTGTGTAGAAATGATATAGACATAGACATTTCATCACATTCAATTTCCCAATTTGTTGATTGTTGAAGCGGCATTTCTGAGACTAGTGGAAGACAGCTTTTTGTACGGCGCGGCACGCACAACACTGGCACGTGCAGTTCGGTTTCTGGATTCTGTACAGGATGTGGCACGCAGCATTTGCAGCCCAAAAGGGTGGCTCCAGGGCCCAAAAAATTGGTTGCCCATCTTCATGATAAAGCCCTATGCTAGTCGCACAGACATCAAGAAATGCCGAGTATGTTAGCTGCTTGCAGTTGAAGATAGCTTGCCCAAACCGTTCCTGATCCATTGTAGCAACCCAAACAAAAGAATAGAACAGTAATTTACCATCTGGTATATTAACATAGACCCTGAGAATAGCTATCTTTAGAGGAAACTAATCTTCCAATCCCTATCTGCCAGGGTCTATGTTAATTTACCAGAGGGTATCAAATCTTATCACTATTCCATAAAGTAGGGTTTGACTTTTCCATCCTGTGGCTGCTATATATGCAAGTGATACCCTCTGGTAATGAAACATGGCAATGGTCCATTCCCCAATATTCCCCACTTAGTTTGATCCCATTAAAGCTTCCATTTAGTTCAGGGATTTCCCAGCCAGCCTTGTTGATGACACCTCAGGATAGATGATCTTTCTAAAGAAACTAGCTTTCTTTTAGGAAAACATAGGGGGGTGGTTAAGGAAATGCTTAATGATGATTGTAATCTACCTATTGGTTGTTGAGTGGAGGGAACCTTTGATTAACCAACCTCTGGGAAAAGGGCATCGATTTTCACGGTTTTCCCACCTGATTTCCAGCATGATTTCTTGCTGCCAACCATGATGGCAGGCAACACTCTTCCACGGAGCCGATATCTTCCGAAACGGTCATCTCTTAACTGTCGACCAACCTGGTTGGCGGATTTTTCCATTTTGAACGTGCAGGTTTTGATGAGATAATGGGGATTTCACTAAACATTGTAATACCATGCAATACCCTCCCATCATTTGTCAGATAGCCATAGCTAGTGAAAATCACCGTTTTTGAAGAGTTGAATCATCCAACGAAATGGGGCCATGGCTTCTCGTTCGCAAGGTGCAACAAAATTCCAAGGAGGTACATCCCCAAGAATGGCATCAGCATGGCATGGGAGTAGGGCCATCCCCGATGGTTCGACCATGTTCGGCCAGAGGTGGCCCATGGGAAAAAATGTGCTGCTTCCACATCCAACTGGTGAAGTATTCTTGGACAAACAGGACTTGGAATGCCATCAAAAATCGTGGTTCAACGGTAAAATAGTTGATGATCCAGGATCCACATGTTGGTTGGCTGCGTTGAACAACTCTCCATGCCTCTTCCATTTCAGATATTTCAGGGTGGGAAAGGACATCCCCATCCACCAGGCACCTTCTTCTTCATCATCGGAATCTTCCATACCTTGCACCATGATTTTCAGATATTTTCAGTTCACAACTGCAGCTATTTGCAGGAAACCTAGGGTTGCCAATTCTTTCTGTTCTTCGTCGCCCTTATGCTAGGCCCTGGGCCTTTCAAGAACATATGAGAACAGGGATGAACAGGGCATTTCCAGCATCTAGGCACCTACATTTCCAAAATGAGTGGATCCTGATGGATTCAGAGAAGGGAAATTCCTGGTGATCGCCATGCCAAATGGGAGCAGAATTTCGCAACCACCAGAGGGTCATGTTCCTTTTGTATGCTTTAGTCCTGGCAAAGCATTCACCAGTGAAATTTATGGACCGCCAAAGAAGGAAAGCCGGATGGATTTGGCGACGTTGGATTTCCATGTGGCTCTGGAACCAGCAAGCGTGTTTATGAGAAAAATCCACTCTCCCGTTCATATTAAACACCTTCATTCTATGGTCCCAAAATGTCCCAAACGGTTGATTTCATCCCCGGCCCTACATCCACCATTGATTCTGGGTGCTGCATTGTTGTTTTAATGAACGGATGGGATTACATAGTCACCTCACAGTCACCTCACCATCCGTCAGAGTGATTTTGAGGACTGACCCAGCTGGCTGAACCCCGAATTTTATCACCGGATTGTTGTAAGGGAAAAAACACACAAAAAAAAAAGAAAAGGAACCCATGGAGTTTCCCATAAAATATTTGAATGAGAGAATATCAGTCCTTTTCAGGGTCATATTGGCAGAAATGGTTTTGATATCTCTTTGGCTTCAAAGCACTTGGCACACCCTTCCGCCACAGCCCTCGGACACCACGGGACCGAAAAGGATACCCACTTGCTCCATGTTGTTTGGAATTCTGTATTGGAACTAGCTCCCGGTCAGAACCACCCACCAAAAAGGGAACTGCATTTCTAGACTCATCTATAAACATATCATGTACATCTAAGTAGTTATGTTTGTTTGAACAGCACGTTTGTATCTGTGAATAAGCATATATATATATATATACATGTGATACGTGACATGTAAACATATAATATGATTCTCTCTGGATCAAAAAGGTATGGTGGCGCGGCCAATGGTCTCAGAGCTTTTCCAAGCGTTGAACGAACACACCTGCAACACAGGTGCCCCAGTGTCCAGGTGTTGCAGGAGGATTGGTGAGGTGTAAAACTTTGGGGATGCCAGAAATTTATAGAAATTTGGGTTGGATATTGATGGCTTCAACATGTTTGAAACGAATGTCTTCCAAACACTTGCCCCCCTTAAGGAAGTTCCAACATGGGCCCCCTTGTCAGGTCTATAGTCTATATAAAGCTGCCTACATCTGCATGTATAGATACACATTAAACATACACATACACATAGACATATATATATATATTAATATTATGATATATATATATATATACAATATACATATATATATATACAATATATATATATATACATATGCATACAAACATACAGGCAGAAGTGAAACATATGACCACATTACACCTTCTTTTATGGCTTTTCTCCACAGGTGATCTTCCAGCAGCTGGGCCTGAGAAAAATCTCCTGGCGAGCTGCTGTGATCTTGGGATTGGTGTGAAACCCCGATGTCTTTCAGAAATGAATATGTCAATGTGCATATCATGTATTCAATAATGTTTAATACACAGATGTATATAGATGTATGATCCACCTCAGTGTACGTTTGATATACGTTTAATGTATTGCACCTATGTATCAAAACCGTCAGCGTAGCCTGAAGTGGCTCGCCGGTGCCAGGGTCGTTGGGGAAGGTGATTTTCCGATCCAAAATGGGGAAGGTCATGGGCGGTATACCCGTGATGTCATTGGTAAACTAACATAGCTATATGGAAAATCACAATTTTCAAAGGTAAATCAACTATAAATGGGCCATTTTGAATAGTTATGTTGGACTACAAGAGATTATGTCATTGGCAGCATCCCCAATTTGACCATAGCTGCGATTGGTTCGCCATCCTCAAATACAGTTGATGACAGTGGCTGTGGCCACATTGAACTTATGTTCGGAGAAGCAGAGAAGGGGGGGTGGGGGGGACAGAACAATGCAACTCATTCAAATGATGAGCTTGTAAATCTTCAGTGGCACCCTGGTGATGCAAGCTTTCCATTTCGTGGGAACTAAGGATTCGGACGTGGTTCGTCGGTGGGTCCCCACATGTCCACACCCCCATTCAAAAAAAAACAGCGAGTGATCCAAAGTTATTGATTTGAAATTCAAAAATCCAGTGCAAAATCTGCCAAACAATGATTTGCCTTCGAAACTTCCATTTTTTCCAGGCCCCTGTTTTCGGCTGCATCCGCAACATCAACACGTCAAATCCCCAAATCCCCATGGTGGCTTTTCCCCTTGCCTCCGTGGCCGCTTGCAGAAAACCGTCAGCCCGCCAGACCTGGTGGTTGGTAAAAATCAGGTCCCCAGGTTGACCGATCTTTTTGTGGAGCCCACATCAGAAAATTTGGCAAAAAATATGCTGAGGCCATGAACTGGAACTCTTGCTGAGGCCGGAATTTTGCGTCCGATCATAAAGTTTTGTGTGTCGCAAGCGACTGTAGCCGCTGCCTTGATTCCGGTGAAACATGGTGAAACTGTATAAAACTAAGTAAAACTGCTATTTTGACTAACACAGCCTGTACTGGGATTCCAAAGGTGACTATGACTCAGGCTCTTAGACTGGTGTCCATGACAATCACGCACATGCCAGAGCTTGGCTACCACCCAAGCCAGAATCAGGAACCCTGGAATCCAAGTCACCATGGACAGGACAATCAAGCGACGGACATCCTGCACAGGAGCCATCTTGAGCTTGAACTGCAGGCAAATTCCCACAGTCACTTCGCAAAGCTTCTTGGCTGCGGCCACAAGGCCAAAGACCATGCAACTCCAGAGTTTCCATTGACCTGCTGCAGTGAGCTGGTCATAGAGGATAGCATAGAGGCTAGCCTGCAGGAACAGCTGCGTCAGATTTTCCATCACCACCTTAGATGCACAAGTGTAGAGGGACCGGTAGCTCAGGGCAAAGCCAAGCTTCTTCCTGTCCACATTCACGCAATGCGACGCCACAGCGGTCATCGCTGCGGCATCCGCACTCAAAGCCGTGCCTGCCAGTGGCCGGTCCACGTTCCCACGGCTACCGAGCATCTGCTGCGCAAGGGTGGCTGCCATGAAGGACATGAGCAACACACCCCAGAAGTGGAGTACCCGAATCAAACGCGCCGCGGGCCAACTCCAGGCCGAGACTTCAAAGCTTTCAGCCCACACCTCGTATGAACATTGTGGCAAGAAATGCTGGAAAAAATCGCGGTTCTGACGAGGGAATCCCAGCAAAATCAGCAAAAAAATTGCTAAAGTATATGCTTAAGTGTTACACAGTGTTTGAAGGAATCTGGTCCTGCCTCAGTCACATGAGGGTCGCACTTGGCCGCCTGCACAGGTAAAGCTCCATCTGTGAAGAAATCCATGTGCTCAAAGGTGCCAATAAGCAAGTCTAGGAGCACCGAGAAATCCCAGAAATTCACCTGCAGCTGCCGTAGAACCCAGACCTCCGTAGCTTTCGAGAAGATGAGGAAAGGGAGGTACAAGCCATAGACCCACCAAGGTGCTCCAGCTTCACAACTTGTTGAAGACCAGGCAAAGAGCGGCAACAGTGGCAACACCATCAGGAGCCGCATGTGGAAGCGCAGAATACGACCGAACTGGTCTGGAGTTGGTTCTTTTGGCACCATTGGGGTTGCTTCTGGAGGGGCTTTGTCATCGTTCAAGGGCACCTCTGTGTATGATGATGCGAGCTGGTCTGGAGCCGGGTCTGTTGGCACCGTTGGGGCTGCTTCTGAAGGGGCTTTGTCATCGTTCAAGGGCTGAACCTCTGTGTATGATGATGGCTGCAGACCCACGCTGCAATCACTGCAATCCTTGCTTCTTCTTCGTCACAAAAGATCATTCAACTTTAAATTGCGTGGGTTAAAACCATATCACTGAACAGCCCCCCCACAAAAGATCAAGAGATCTAAACTGGTATAAACTATATAATTTCAAATTTAATATAAACTGGAAAATCTCGCCTTCCAAGAACTTCAGAAGTCAACAAGCGTCCTTCCAGGTGCCGTCCTTGCCGAAGATGGTTGTATAGCAGCAGAAGCAATAGCCAGCGGCGAAAACCACCGCCAAGAGCACAGCCAGCAGGATTGACTGCAAAGGCCACATCTATGGCTATTGCCCAAGAGTTTCTAAGCCGCAATACCGTTACCTACTTGCCCCTCCGCATCTTTGAGAAAAAATCTTCTGCGCACAGTCACTGAAAGCAAATTTTCCACCAAGGCCTCACCCTCAGCTCACATGATCTGGTTGAAGATGTTTTCTGTAAGTGTTGCACATGTTGAAGCCTTTAAGTAACTAGATGCAACATCAACGAATTGGCAACTTTCCAACTTAGCTCACAAGCAACCAACTAATTCCCGACGTATCGACCATGATCGCCGCCCAGCACACCTCGATCACCGGCCCGCCAATGGCGCAAGCTTCGAGTTCCTGCCCCCGGACTACCCAGGGCTGAGCTGGGATGATCGGGATGATCTCTGATTGCAAGTGGTGGGTACCTCAAGAAAACCACCATGAAATAACATGGATTAGGTGGCTGGTCGAAATGTGTTTTCCCAGAAGTGTGCAAAAGTCGTAAACAGGCGGGCGCCCGCTACAGAACTTTGCTTCTGCATCCTGTATCTTGCTATGTCTTCTGAACCACGGGGAACCCAGGGGGGAGAATCATTGTTGCATTTGGTTGAGAATGTCGCTAGCGCGCCGCATTTTCAACCACGCTCGGATGAGGAGGATGACATGCTACTGTCTTGTGCCCTGCAGTGCTCGCCTTTGGCGAGGTGCCTCTAGCAGGCTTTATTTACTTGTACAGCTCTTTGGTGCTTCCCTAATCTATTCGAGCCCTAATCTTTGCTACTTCCATTTGGCGTCAACCCCGCTCATGTTCCGAGCCTAACGTTTAAAGTGCCACAACGAATGTTTGACTTCTGGGCCAGGGCTGGTATTGCCACATGTTCCCTAGCACGGATCTAGCGCGGCGCTAGCGCCAGGCTAGCGCGCATGACCGCACTACTTTTGGAAATATTTGACTACTACGAAGAAACTTCACTTCCAATGCCAAGTCAAATGTACAAGTGAACTACTTCCTGGGAATGTTAAAAACCAAAACATGCTAGCGCAATGCTAACGCGAACCTAGCGCCCAGCTGCAGAAGTGCCGTGTTTAGTTGGGGGCCCGCTGCAAAACGAAGACTCAAAACTATTGTCTAGAATTGCTTTCGCGACTTGATTTACTTTTCCTTACTAGGGATTTTTGACCGGATCCCAAACATGGGTTGTACCATGTTGTACCCATTTGCCAAAGAGTTTTAAAAAACATGTTCCTAGTGGGGAGTTGAACCTACTTCAACTTGCAACTCCACAAATCATCCACCAAGTTTCATTGTTTGCCACACCCAAATGGGGTATGGGTAAAACTGTTGGATACACAAAAATTACTTAGAACTCTACAAAAAACGACCCTAATCCGTAGGTCGTTGCTAGAATTCCTCAAAATTGTTGGCTTTTGGGCGTTTGAATTTTAGAGCATCCAAATGTAAATGACCAAATTCACCACCGACTTCATCACAGTGCTGAATTCAATTCCCCTTCCCATTCTACATGTCTCAATCACCATATCCCATGGATTCCCAAAAATATCTACCTAAGTCCAATATGGTGGTTGATCTAAATATGCTCGATCTATATTGATATATTCTTTTGGCATAACAACCATATATCATATATCATGCCAAGATATATGTAGATTTCCTATATTTTTTCTTAGAATTCACATCCCACCAACGACAGCGTTTCGGCCGTTTCGGCCCTCGGCTCGGCCTTTGCCGCCGAGTTGACCACGTCGGAAGTCGGCGCCAACGAGGACCACGTCGAAGTTCTCCATGTCCGGTTTAAACATGTCGAATTCTCCCAACTTTTAGAGGTACCCTCTGGTAATCAAACATGGCTAGCTGGGAAATCCCCCATTTACAGACAATGCCGACTGCCTTCATTTTTCGACGATTTTCCATTGCCACGTTTGACTACAGGATGGTAATGTGGGTAAAAGCAATGCCATAAACCACAACCATGACTGGCAGCCTGGTTTATATTCATAACACCTATTTATGGTGATTCCCATTGGGGATGAAACAACGGACTCGGCCCTGACCAAACCAAGGGACCACCAAAGCGATTCGCCACCGAGAGCTTTGTGATCGGCGCCTGAGCGCCCTTCGCCTGAGCTCCGCAGCGGTGAGTCGTTGTTGTCGTTTCTGGTACCGTTTGTTTTTTTCACATCAGTTGGTGATGTCAATGTATTATTACGATACACTATACATGTGTATATATATATATAATATATATATATATATATGTCATATACCTGGAGAGTCCTTGAGCTGCATAATTTTCGATCTTTGTGGATTTTCGGGGGCGAGCCTAAAAATCACTTTTGGGCTGCGAGTGATGGATTCAATGACACAGTTTTGGTGTCAAAAAGTTGGTCTTTCGCGTCTTTTCTGCGTCATTTTGCGTCATATTTTTGGTCTTTTCAAATTTGATTGACAAATGGCAAACGAACCATTTGTTCGATTTTTGGTCGTTCCCTATTTCTTGGTGGAGACCAAAAAAATGCAGCTTTTGGATGTCCAGGTATACATAATAGCTTATATGTTATCAAAATAAACAATGATACACTGTAATATACATCTATCTATATGAATGTGCGTGCTTTGTGAAAATATCGATCCAGAGTGGTTTTGGGTCAAAAATCAGAACCCAGAGCCCCGCGTCCGGCCCCCGCCTTCGGTTTGGGCTTGGGCTTCGCTGCCGGATCGCGAAACTTGATGGGATCGACAGCCTGGGGCTCGGAAACTCAGACATGTTTTGGCCACAAATATGAGATGTGAATAAAAGGTTCATGGGATATCACTGGATTGGTTTAAGGGATTTTTTTAACCGGAAACCCCGATATTTTCATGGGACAATCAATGGTTTCCTGTCAATTTTCCCATTAACCAATCCATTGAGGATAGTAATGGGATGTAAATGGCATGCTGGTGGGATATTAATTTGATGTTGATTTTCATGGCGATATTTGCCAAGGATTTGTTTAAGGGGAATCAAGGTACAAGAACCTTGCAAAGCAACATTTTCATGGCTTTATGAAACTGAGCTGGACCTGGAGCCACTCCAGTGGTTGCTGATGATCTCCCCACTTTAGATGATTAAATCCCAATGTTAGATGGTTAAAACCTTTCAAGACACCTGAGAATATTTGTAACCAGCCAGATCTTAGTTGGCTGATTTTGTGCTATTTCCATCTATTTCCCCTTTGCCTTGGAAACCCATAGTAACCCATAGTAGCCGTTAAAAAGATGCCGACCTGTGCTTCCAGGATCTGAAGCAGATGATGCGACCCCCATACTTTCTGTCCAACTGTTCTACCAACGTGGAAGGGGCAATAAACGAACCCAATGTTTTCTTGGTCACTGGTGTGAACATGACTTAAGATTGGTGACCTTGTCCTGCCCTGCAGAAAATTGGTGCTCCTGATTCAAGGGATCACCTTTTGCTGGGCAGTTTCATCTACTGCTTGTAGCACACATTTCCAGGATGCACCCCTCTGGTAATGTATGGCTTACCATGGCAAAATAGCCATGTGACTTACCTATGATTTCCATGGCCATTGGAACCATGGCTATGTTACCAAGCTCCAGAACGCCCTGCCTGTGGGGTAGCCTTTGGCTTTGCAGTAGCTGCTGCTGCGGCATTGGCTACACCTCAAGGGCTGAACGAAAAATCAGGGAAAAAAACACATGCAATTTCCCAAATTTCACAGAACATTAGTTGAGAAAGTTAAGATGGGTGGAGTTCTTCAAAATTCTGGGATTCAGAGGGGTTCTGTGGGGTGTCCAAAAGAAAATCATGATTTCTTCACCAAGAACCGTCTGGGCAATTTCCCTACCAACCACCCACCACTAAGCTGATGGCTACTTTCCACCTGAGTCACCTGGCGAGCGGCGGTCACAAAGTGTTATATGGAACATATTGCGCGTACGTATATATGTATATTTAGAAAGAGAGGTCTAATCGGAATATCAATAGTTTGTGCTTATGGTCCATGTTCAATACAGTAGTTCATATTACTATAACATGGACACTGTGAGTTATGATATCAAAAGGACTAGACAAATACCTTCCGGTACTCAGCCCCATGGCCATCAATGCAGGCATTGGAGTCCTGGAGATACACCTGTAGAGTATATATACCATTTGGGGATGCGTCTGGCGAAACTCATTTGAGTATGGTAATACTTTCGGATGGCTTATAACTTTGACTTTACCACATGTTCATACATTTTCTATGAAAATAGAGTTGTTCAAACCACCAGTTTCCCATTCAAAGTTCCTAAAAGTGGTCCTCATCACCCCTGGAGGGAAAGGCATCGACCCTGCTGGCGCCTTGGCTAAGGCCTTCTGTTGCTTTCGTTTCTCGGCTTCCTTCTGCTTCTCTCGGTTGGCCTTCGTGGCGTTTTCCGGGGAAAAAAAGGCAGAGCCAAAGAGACACCCAGTGCAATTCGATGGACTCTATATCTATTGTGTATATATATATATATTATAAGTTGTAGAGTATGTTATATATATATGTAGATATATAGATATATACAGTATAGATATAATTATTCTCGTTTTCTTCTCTCCTTCAGTGAGCTGCCCCGAAATGCCAAGAATTGGAAACAGATGTGAATTTCGCTAGGATCTCAGGGGATAGGGCCGCTGAAATTTCTGGGTTTCAACTCCAAAAAGGCCAGATTCTGCCACATTCATATTATGGAAAAAATCTGGAAAATCGTTTTTGGCATGCGATTCTGTGGAAAAAAATCGCAGGTTCACAGCAACTTCCAGGCTCTCGCACCTTTTCGATGGCTAAGGATCTCTCCTGGCAAGCCAAGATGCAGGAGGCCAGGCATCTGGTGGAAGGGGGCAATTCCTGATTGGTTTTAAGGAAAAAGCTGTAGGAATCCATGGATTTTGCGATGAAATATGGGCGTTTCATATTTCCTACAACACTTCCCTAGATTAAACCCATTGATAAAACTATCTTAACTCTTAACATATCTGGACCATGTTTCACCATTTGACAGTTCAAAAATGTTAAAACATGCTAAAATAATATACCAGTTTCAAAATGGCTAAGAAATATGTTGAAACAACCAATAACATCAATAAGCGTGGTAAATCATCACTTGGCGCATGTTAGATGATAAATATTTCTGGTGGGGCAATATCATCAATCCCTGAGTCGAACCCTTCCCAGTCGAAGATCGCGAGCGGCTCGCTTGGAGAATTTTTCATCGTAGTCAGTGGTTCAGAACCCTACAGTAGCTAAATTAGCTAACAAGTCCTCTAAGTTAGTGGGATAATCCATGATTATCCCATGTATAGCTGGCTTAAAAATGGGCTCTTCTAAGCGGGACGACATCCTTCAAGCAGGTCTAGTCCTGCACAGCTTGCCAGTCTTCGGGATCAAAGTGTCGGGCAAAGTCGCCCGCATTTTCCGCCAGTTCACGTGCTTGCGCCTGGAAGAACGACACGGAGATTTCGGGGGATGGAGCTTTCAGATATGTAAAAGATATGCGAGGCTCCCATCCTCCTACCCCCCAAAAACATGGAAATTCGGAAACCATGGTTTCAACTCCCCATTTTCAGTCAAAATGATCTTGGAAAGCATATCATTGAGTTGTTCCTTGGGTTTCCAGATCTTCCGACCTCTGTCACCCCAATATGCTCTGCAACTGCTGTGCAGGTACAAGCCTCGGTGCAGAAAGCCAGTGAAACAGGAAAAACGATGGGACCAATACCCATCGGCAATCAAACATGGCTAGCTAGGAAAATCCCCCATAAATGGAAGCTTTAACGGGAAACTCCTCTTTAAATTGAGAATTGTCAAGCAAGCCATGCAGCTGACTACCAGAGGGTAGGAACGGTAGGAATAGAATTGTTCCAAATTTGAAGGTGGGCCATGTGATTGTTCCACATTGCTAAGCATCGCTACAGTCAACCTGGGCCTTAAAGCCTTAATGCGTGCAGTTCGGTGGTTTGCAAAGACACTTTCACAGAATCACCATGGAAACTCTACTGGGAAAATAGAAGAACATGTTCATGGAAAAACACCATATAACACCACTGGAAAGGTAAGTGATCCATATAATCATCTGTTAAATGGGCCATGGCTCCCATCGTGACGTTACATTACCGGAGAGTGTATCACATTAAATCACCATGTTTTATCGTTCAAATGAAGCCACAACCCCATTAAATCCCAATTTTTGATAGTTAAAACTCGTGTTTACTAAGTTACATCACTGAAACAACCCATTATTGAGCTATCATTTATGCACCTCCCGGTTCAACAATGTCAAATCCAAGGTCACAGCGTACGACAGCACTGGAGCATCCTGGAAGCTGGGGCGTTCCGGCGCCCTATTTCTGACCCCTTTCTCCATGACAATGACATTGAAATCTGGGTCCGGGAAATTTATGGTTAGGGTGAATGGGGTGAATCAGTTTGGTTATTTGAATGGTTGTTTCGTGTCAAATCCCCCCATTGTACTGCTCCAAAGTCTTTGGAACAACTTCGTTCAAAGGCGTCAAAGAGCTATGCACCTGACAGACTTCCATTGTTTGCTATAGGTATTATCACTTTTGCTGGTTGAAAACAAATTTCTGTTGTTGAAACACAATAAAATCCACAGTTTTCCGTGGCTAAACCGAGTGTTTTCTGGTTTGAACATCATGTTCCATTGGTAATTCCGTGTGTCTAGGTTTTCCTTGTAAATTTCGGAGGCTCCCAATGATGGCACCCCTATTCCCATAAGCTTCCATGATACTATTGGGGTCTGTTATGGGAGTCTGGAAAAATATAGGTCCCATCAGCCAGGGGGTAGAAATTCCACCGATTTCTGGCTTGACCCAAGCTATGGATCCACCGGATTCCTGTACTGGTGCTCTTGGAGCTGGTCGAGCCCGAGCCGGCGCGACTTGAGGCTCCTATCAAGCATAGCCAAAGAACAGGGGCTGAGCCATGGTTATTTCTCATGCGGCATGGAGTTACTATAGGAATATCAATGTCAAATTGACAATATTTAGGAATTGAATGATTCAATATCAAACATGAAGGGCTTTGTGTGCGCTAACCATCAAAAATGGGGCTGGACATGGCATAATCATCATGACATGGATATCTGGATATCGAATTTAACACCCGTCATTATGGTCTCCTGGAATCACTAGATCCATTAGATTATATGTTCCACCACGGTTTTATTTTGGTGCATTTAATATTACGGGGCGGGATTGCTGCTTCTGTATTCAAAGATTTGAATGACTATGCATCATGCCTACCCTAGGGTAGGCATACAAAAGGAGGTGGAAAACCCATGGGGGAACGGTAGGCAAATGATCTACAATGGTGTGTTTTCCACATCTATGTTTGTTTACAGGAGGGTGTGATGGACACAAATATATGTGTATAGTTATATTTTTAAAATAATTTACACTATGTAAATATACGTATCTATGTATTCAAAGTATTCATTGCTGTTACTGTTGAGTACATATATGTGTACATCATATCTCTAATATTCGCTTATATGTTTTAAAAATTTTTCAGGCTGGATGGAATTTCCTACCATAGGACCCTGCAGCCGGTTCTCAAACATGTCCAAGATCGACTCTTTTTTGTCTGCGCCCTCCAGATTCTAGACCTAACATGACCTAACCATCTGTGGCAAGAGCTTGGGATTGCCATCCGGTAACATGGCTAGCTGGGAAATCCCCGAACTAAATGGAAGTTTGTAGCTGGGAAAGTCATCTATAAGTCTAGGAGATTTTACGGTAAGCCATGTTTGATTGCCGGGGGGTAGATATGCAAAAGCTGATACATCTTGGAAAGGTATCTTGATATGACCAAAAGTTGGGATGCAACCCCAAATGCCGAGTAAAAAGAGCCTTCGAAACCTTTACCGGAAAGCTGGGCCCCAAAACCCAACCGAACCTTTACTTGGGGGCGCATGCAGTTTACTTATGGGGCTTAAAACCTCATAGTTACCGTTACCCTCCGGCAATCAGCTCCGTGATGTGCTGGAAACTCACCCATTTAGTTCGTTGATTTTGCTAGCTCTAAACCCCCAGCTAGCCATGGATGTCCCAGCTAGCCATGTTTGATGACACAGGAGGGATTAGCCAACATGCCATTCATATTCCATGGATATGGTATGATATGGTACTAATATTACTAATATTCCATTCATATTCCATTTATATTCCATTCAAATTCCACACGTAGTTCTACATGTTCTACCCATTTTTTTCCACCCCAACTGCACCCATCTCCTCAACAGGAGGTGCTTGCGCCTCTGCGCGCACCTTTCAAGGAAGGTTGGTACTGGGCTTGGCGGTTCATCCGAAACATGGATGAAGACGGTTGTTTTCTGGCGGAAAATGGAGATTTAAGCAGCGAAAAGGGGGATGAACTATTGAAAATGGGGATTTACTGGGATACAATTGGGGATATGTAACTAGGTCCACCGCTCATAGGCGGCCGTGGTGAGAATTAGGAATTTTAATGATTTCATGTTGTTTGAATCACGCAATGACAGGGGGTTTTAGGGATAGTGTTTGGTTTCACATGTTTTATGCCCGTTTACAGTGGGGGAAATATTATCATAATAGAAACCAGTGGAGCTGCGAAGAAAATCTTTCATTTTTTCCCACCCAACTAAGGGCTTCATTCATCAATCTGTCTGAAATCTTTATTTTGTGCATCTTGATCATCATCATCATCATCACCATCATCATCATCACCATCATCATCATCATAGCCATCATCATCATCATAGCCATCATCATCATCATAGCCATCATCATCATCATCATTATCATCATCATCAACATCATCATCATCATCATCATCATCATCATCATCACCATCATCATCATCATCATCTTCAACATCATCATCATCATCATCATCATCATCATCATCATCATCATCATCATCCTCAAAATCATCAGCATCATCATCACCAAGGTGGCATCTGTGCAATGGGATGCAATGGGTGGAATCTGTGCGCAGCTTCAATTTTTCCATCTCCTCTCAGTTCGACTTGAGCAGTCTGCGCAGTTGCGTCAAAAACTGCTGCGGCTTCAACGGCAGCAAACTTTGTCTATAGACCAATTGTTAGATTAACTTGTCCAGTGTTGGATCTTTGACTCGGTGTTTGTTTTTCCTAATGCTCACAGGATATTTGCGTCCCAGCCATGTCTTCATCTCTAACCAANAACTTGTCCAGTGTTGGATCTTTGACTCGGTGTTTGTTTTTCCTAATGCTCACAGGATATTTGCGTCCCAGCCATGTCTTCATCTCTAACCAAGTTCTGACGATGACTTGGGTTCCAATGTCCATCTTTTTCCCTGGCTTCACGAAGACTTTTTGTTGATGACATACGCTTTCGAATGGGAGCTTCAAAGTTTTGGCTGCAGCCCTCAATGCCACGTTTCCATCNCTTTTTGTTGATGACATACGCTTTCGAATGGGAGCTTCAAAGTTTTGGCTGCAGCCCTCAATGCCACGTTTCCATCGGCGAAGACCATTGCGAAGAATGTTCACAACGTAGTATCAAAGGTGTCTTAAGTTCTGCGAAGAATGTTTACAACGTAGCATCAAAAAAGGTCAGTTCTGCCAAGAGTGTTTACAACGTAGCAGCAAAAAAGTTCTCAAGTTTTGNTCTTAAGTTCTGCGAAGAATGTTTACAACGTAGCATCAAAAAAGGTCAGTTCTGCCAAGAGTGTTTACAACGTAGCAGCAAAAAAGTTCTCAAGTTTTGGCGAAGAATGTTTACAACGTAGAATCATAACACAAGTGTTCGAGAAAGATGCAAGCGACAAAACGTTATCAAGCCCCCCCCGAACCCCCCCCCTGAGGTAGCTATTCCCCTTGGGGGGCCCTGGAATCTATGAACACCTGGAAGCCGACAGTGAGCGCAGCGTCTTTTCTCCTTGAGCTATGCTACTCAGTCTTGAGCCACGGAGTGGCGCAGTGTAAGGTTCATGAATTATGTGGTATACACAGGAAGCTACATACACTAAGGGAAAACGAACCACACCCCCCCCGACCCCCCCCCCACCCCTCCCCCAAAACAACCACAAACAACCCAAAAAACAGAACAAAACAAGGTAGAAAACGAGATGAAAACGGGCTATTGGCACGGCGAGAAACACAAAAATGCTGTAAAAACCAATGCAAAACTATCAAAAATCAGCAAAACGCCACGGCCATCTGTGGGCGGTGGTCCAACTAC